>JAHPZR010019293.1:50000-51691 GCA_019787425.1 Platygyra sinensis | reverse complement strand
TGACGTTTCCAAAAAGAGAAAAACAAAGTTGGAAGAAAACAAAAATAACATTTTATGTGGAGTAAATACTTTTAGAAAAAAAAAGAAGTAAAACTAACGAGAAATCTTCGTGCGGTATCATTCGGGACAGTGCCCGTTCCAATACTTAGAGAATATTGGACCGGGCAACGGAGCAATCTGATTGGCTGATTTTAGTTATTGGCCCTCTGAACTGACTTAGTCGTGTAATAAAAAGGAATTATTGAAAAGAAAGATCACTAGTACGTACAGCACGATCGAATCAACGTGATCGCTATACCTGACTCTAACGTGGTGACTTGTAATGTTACAGACTTTGAAGAGTACCCGTCCTTCTCTGCTACTGCACTGACACCATTTTTTGCGAAATATCTTGAATATGTACCCGTTCGTGGAAACAAGTTGGTTATAGTCGCTTTTGTTTGTGAAAAGTTTCCCTGTCTGGGTAAAAAGAGTACTTGTGTTCCACAGTCTTGACTGCAGCTTAATTCGTCTCCCGACACACGATCTTGCATTCAATCTCATAAAATAAATCATTTCGGCCACCGAGGTGACGTGGTTGCGACCAGGATAGGGTTACTGTTGTTTGATTGAAGTCCAACTTTCGTGAATGTCTTGGTGCTGAAGGAATACCTAAAGAGACCAGGCATAACGCATACACATTAGGTTACGAGCGGTGGCATTCTAACCAAAAGAGATTCACAACAGTTCTTGCACCTAAACAGGGGACCCACGTGTTGAAATAATCATTGGTTTAAGGATTGTCAGGTTCAGTACTGATCATCAAAGGAATTCAGGTGGCGGAATCAAGCCTCCTCCCCCTGTCCTAAGATGGTACTCCCTTATCTGACTATACGGGGACGTTCCGCTGGACAGGTATGGCTTGTCGGCCTCGCCGTCCTGAACAGGACTACAATTTGACTTTGCCTCGGTCCTAAAACAGGTATGGTATTACGAGGTTAGAGACGTTACTCGACCATTAAGGTCATTGATCAACATCAGATTATGTTCTAGAAACACAATGCTACTGTTGTCGGTCAGTATCCTTTAATTTAAATAACTTTTGAGCTTGCTTGATGGCCGTTTCGTTTAGTTCAAGTGTAGAGACCCAATAACTAGGTTTAGACACATTAAACATGATTTCTCCAAATTGAAATGGTATTTATGGGGTTGAAAGACGTTACGTTACGAAAGAGTGAGTATTTTGTTTTTTGTCTCTTGTCCTAAACAGGGTCTACACATGTACAAGGTAGGGTTTTTAGAGTGTTTTTGACCTAAACAGGGTCAAAACCTCGGCAGCGCCTCTTTACCCACACATGGGTCAAGCACTCCCCCCTACCCCCCCCCCCCCCCCCGGGAATCAAACCTCTATGTCACATCAAGACGTAATGGCCCGCAGCCATATAACCTGAGCTGCAGTAAGCAGCTACCATGACAGTTTAAATACAATACCTGTGCAACTATCTGAAAAGCGCTCCCACGCCGCTCGAAAAAATCCTCGGCTTGCATTTACAACTTTTTCTGCCTGTACCCGCCACACTATGTTCTGGGCATTTGGAGCACTTCTCGTTTCCAAGCTTGTCTTTGAAAAAGCCCACTGCACACACTTTGAAGAGAAGTAAATAAAGTTAGCCGTTTAAGAGTCTGAACATTTGGCTCGATTTTACAATAAA
>JAHPZR010019293.1:42500-45000 GCA_019787425.1 Platygyra sinensis | reverse complement strand
ACTTGAACCTTGCACAAGCAAAAATGGTCAATCCTTAAGTACAAGGTTCCTTTGTTTCATCAGCTGTCTGCTTAACAGTGAATGCTACTGTGTGCTGACTTCCCTTTAGACCCTTAATAAATAAATAAATAAATAAATAAACAAACAAACAAACAAACAAACAAACAAATAAATAAATAACCGAAAGACTTGGAAGATTATTGGTCACATTATTTACACCATGCTGAAGTATTGCTCGTATCAATATAATTGGCAAATACTTTTGGTAAAACTAAGGCTTCTTGAATGAATAATACTAAAATGAGACACATCTAAGCTCGCTATGGCATGTAGAAAACAATTAAGGTTTATATGTATGATTGTTTAAATGAGTTACACTTAGTGAAGCAAGAAAGAGAAAATCTAATTGTTATTGGGAGATCAAGTCAACAACCAAGTCCTTGCTAAGTTATATTTGCTGTGTTTCTGAGCATGTGTGTTTTTCAGGCGCAGCAACTTTAGATGAGTGTGAAGGTAAATGAGAAGGAAAATTGAAAACAAAATCAAAACAAAATTATTGTGCATCTTGTCCTGTGACCCTAAAACTACAGTTAATATTGAAGTCTGTCAGTCCGCCAGACTTACAAATGTATGGCTTATATTGAAGATATTTTGAGTATAATACAGAACTTTGCCACTGAAATTAAGGAAGACCCAAAACCAGAAAAAATTTTCTGATCTCGGGACACAGAACCCATGCAAAAATTAAATTGTTTTAAACCCTTATGACTGGTGTACAATGATAATTAATTTTGTTCGGGTGGTAATTTAATTACTTTACTCCACTAAGAGTATTTACTTTTAACTAAGACCTAAGTTAGGTGCACTGAAGTTGATAAAGGAAATAACACTTTTACGCCTAAAGGCTTAAAAAAGATAATGCTTCCTGAAATCGATTTGCATATAATATTGCTTTCAACTTGTATTTGCATTGGCGACAAAATTCTGGTGTTTTCCGCGCACGGATTAACCCGCTCCACGCTGGGGTGTAAAAATTCTACAGAAAACACTTCATCAAATAACGAACCATGCCAGTAATAAACGTCAATTGTTGTAAACATCTTTTGGAAACAGCTGTTAAATCCAAACCTTTTTAAGTGTTGTTTACGAATTTGCACTCTTCTCATCAAGCAAAACATTTATTTTTCGATTGCAGCTTGTATGCAAATGTATTTCCAGTCTGACATAGTCAACGACAAAAGAAACAGACATGTTTCTGTTAAAGTCGTCATTTTTTCAATTACCTCTACGAGTAAGTGACATTGGAAAAGTAAAGACTCGTTTCATTTGTCTTGGAAATAAAGAAGTCGTCGTAATTTCGAATTGCGTTCGAAACATTTAAGAGTAGTGAGATCATTAGCAGAATAATCTCAAGCTGCGAACCATTAAAGACATAAAAGGTGTAGTTGTACGGTTATCCAACCTTTTATGAACAGCGATGCATTAATACCTAACGCTAAATAAATCGAAAATGATCTAAATTCAAACTTTCCCTCGGTAGGTTTTCGCAGCGCAAAAGGAACACCACCGCTGATCGGAAGTTAAATGTTGGACGTGCTAATTGCCGGGCAAATAGCAGAATATCAAAGAAACCTACTCCACTTGAAAGAGTCTGAAATGTGGCGTGTCAGGTTTCCAAATTATTCGAGTTTTGGGCGTGCGATTTGAAAATAAAGCGGCCACACTTTACAAACAAACCTAAAAAAATTCAAATCACATATTTTCATAGGATTACCCCATTTCCCTGCAATGGGAGTGTGATAGAGCTTTTCCTTTCCTTAGAAATTGATTTGTGATCAGCAGACGGACGAATCTCTGGAACGTAATTCAAGAAACTTCCTTCAACTCTCTTCTCTAATAGCGCTTAGAATTAAAAGAATACGCCGTTATCGGCTCTGTTCTCTAACTGGTTTTGATAGCCTCGCCTTATCCGTGTTTTTGTAGCCGAAGTAAACAGTAGTAACCACCCATTGGGAAAGAACAACCGCAACGCATCATCGCTACTTAGATTACGTTTCATCGCAGTCAATATTCCTTAAGCGTTCGAATGACAGATCTACATAGAGTTAGGAAAGTCACGCACCCAGCGACAGAGATCTCCAAAGGAGGTCATCCTTTGAGAGCGATTTACTACCTCTTGGACAAGTAAATCCGACAAAATCGCGCCCCTCCGCACCGCAACCACTGGAAAACCAGAACCGTGAAAAATTTTCGTTTCCAAGTGAGACCGCAATATTTGAGTTTACTGGCTTTAATAATTCCTAAACGACAGCAAAATTATCTTACCTCTATCTCCCACTGAGATATGGAAGAGAATCGTAGCCAATTTAAGGAAGAAAATCCAACTTTTACAGGCCATGTCCAATCTTCTTCATTTCTGTGACACGCGACGCACTGTTTGGAAACTTGGGTCAGCTCGTGCAGCGGCTTTCTCAATCAGAACGGAAGTGAATGATACGGA
>JAHPZR010019293.1:12500-37500 GCA_019787425.1 Platygyra sinensis | reverse complement strand
TCTTCCTCTCCTCTTAGCAATCGTGTCTGCGACTCTAGTTGTAATAGATTTTCTTTGAGTTGCTTACTCTCATTCCTGATTGAATCTGATATGAACTCCCGGCATAGGCGTACGGGCACCCTCGGACTTGGGGGGGCGGTGACCTTATTGCCCGAAAAAAAATTACAAAATGCCCGAAAGCGTCAGTTGTATATACGTACTCAAATCGCTATAAAAACAAAAACGTTCCCAATTCTCACATCTAATGAAACTGTTATCATTCAGGAAACACAGCCGAATTCCGATTTTTTGGAACCTCCAAGGGAACAGATGAAAATTGCTTTTAAAAATCGGCCGGACAGTTCGTGAAATTACGGCGTTTGACTGAGGAGAAGGAAACGACTTTTGGTTTGAGTTATCGGAAGGATCGAAAAAATGAGGGTTTGAGAATTCAGGATTCCACTGTAGTTATTTTGAAACATTGCATACTCCTAGCCTATGACTTCATTCGACGGCCTGGTAAAATCAGAAACTTATAAAAGAAACAGTTAATTGTTCCTCTTGCGAGAAGTTCAGGAAAATTTTAAACCGGCACTTTGCGGAGCCATATTCAAAAGGGCTCTTTTCAGAGCCACCACAAAAACATAAGTCTTGGCAGGAGCCCATGTTGGTCGTCCTTTGCTTTCATCCTTTTGTCACTAATGGAAATAACATCATGGATTCCCACGGTAAACATTTAATTGGCATATGGCTTTTCCAAAACAGAATACCTGTAATTGTGGATCCTTAGATCATTTGACCTTAACTCCGATTTGACAAGACAAACGCCAGTGAAAGTAACCTACAAGCCAGGCCTTGAGTACCTTTTAGAATGCTTTCTCCCGAGTACTTTTGCCCGAATCATCGCGTTTTGCCCGAAAAATCTCAACATTTTCTGCGACTGGGGGGGCTGCAGCCCCCCCCGCCCCCCCGGCTCGTACGCCTATGACTCCCGGGTATGAACTAACGTCTTCCTGTTTCACAATAATGATTCATTTCGAGACATTGGTAGAAAATGTTTTGTACCGGCAGGCAAATTAATCAAGATCACCCTCTTTTCAGTCTTTCTATCATTTGCTTGGACAACGAGGTCACAAGTGAGGCAAATAAAATAATCTTTCGCTTCCCTTGCGACGCTGTCGAGAAATAAATTTCTCTAAAAGCAAACTTAATAAACGTTCAGTCATGATTTTAGACCATTTCGCAATTCTGTGAAGTTTGGCCCTTATCAAGATCGCTGACCTTCCTTCCTAGAACTTGAGTGAATCGCGAAGGAACATAAAGAGTGTCTCGTGAAATTAAAAGAGAAACAACTGACCTGTCTATTGTGACAATACGTTTTTTGTTCTATCAATCAAGAATCAGGAAATCTGTTTTTAATGACTTTATTTTGAAAAATGACGGCAAGTAAACGTAATCCGTTATCTTAAGAAAGCAGGCTGTAATTGCACGTAATTTTAGAGAACCAATAATCTCTCCCACGTTGGACACGTCAGTCTTTGAAGCTGCGGGCGGGCCAGTCCTGTTTCTGATAAGTACAGGTAATCACATAGTTACGAGTTCGAGGGCAGTTTAGAACAAATAAACACGAGTCTTTAGAAAAGTCCTTCTATTTATACGACATATTCCAAAGATCGTGACTGAAACATTATTCGAGTACATATGAATACATACGAGTAACACACGAGTGCATACGAGTAACATACGAGAACATACGAGTAATACACGAGTTCATACGAGTAACATACGAGTACATAGAGTACATTATATATAAACAATATCTTCCATTTGGTGCGGAAATATGCTAGGATATTTGTCAGCAGACATATCTCTTCCGAGAAGCGAATTTCCAGGGCGTAGCTCGAAGAAAACCGATGAACAGATAATATCCAAGGAGAAATATCTGAGCATATTTTCGTGCCGCCCAAATGGAGGCTATTGTGTTCATTATCCTTTAAATCTTTTTCGCAACTGAGCAAAATAGGGATTTCTTCACGGGGCATTTTCGGTCACGTGATGTGTTTAGACCAATCGCGCGCCAGACACGCAAAAACAAACCTGAGCGCTGATGTGATATGATGCGACGTTGCGAGTTAAATAAACGCAGATTACGATGACCTCACACAACATTTAGCTCGCGCAAATATCTCATGGAATTATTTTCTTCGAAGTATTAGCGTAGGAAAACTTCGGTTTTTTGCATTCATTCTCTTGTAGCCTCTGTAGAAGGTTTGTTTTCCAACCGAAATATCGGGCAATTATATCACGGTACTTGTTTTAATTTCATTGCTGTTTTATTTCTTTTCCTCTCTTCTCCGTGGGGATCAGTCTACCGTTTTTTGCATAGTATCTTTTGATTTTAACTGATCCAGGCCTCCAAATATCCGGCACCCTTTTACATTGGTTTGTCGTTGTGGTCTTGCTTATATTAGAAGATTCGTTTGTAAAAACTTCGGGGTGTGTGACGTGTTGATCAATAAATTGAACCCCCTCCCTTTCCTCAAAAAAGGAATGAGACGGTCTAACTTTGGTTATTCTCTAAAAAATTAAAAATCACTATTTATTTCAATCCAGATTAAATTTATTGGTTATGAACAATAATATACTCTTCCATAGGGCAAGTCACAAAACGGTTCAATAAAGCTGTGAAACAATTACATTACTTTGAAATCATAGGCGTACGGGCACCCTCGGACTTGGGGAGGCGGTGGCCTTATTGCCCGAAAAATTACAAAATGCCCGAAAGTGTCAGTTGTATATACGTACTCAAATCGCAGTAAAAACAAAAACGTTCTCAATTCTTACGTCTAATGAAACTGTTATGATTACGGAAACACAGCCGAATTCCGATTTTTGGAACATCCAATGGAAATGATGAAAATTGCTTTTAAAAATCGCACAGTTCGTTAAATTATGGCGTTTGACTGAGGAGAGGGAAACGACTATTGGTTCGAGTTATCGGAAGGATCGAAAAAATGAGGGTTAGAGAAATCAGGATTCCACTGTAGTTATTTTGAAACATTGCAATACTCCTAGCCTATGACTTCATTCGACAGCCTGGTAAAATCAGAAACTTATAAAAGAAACAGTTAATTGTCCCTCGTGCGAGAAGTTCAGGAAAATTTTAAACCGGCACTTTGCGGAGCCATTCAAAAGGGCTCTTTTCAGTCTTGGCAGGAGCCCATCTTGGTCGTCCTTTGCTTTCATCCTTCTGTCACTAATGGAAATAACATCATGGATTCCCACGGTACACAATTAATTGGCATATGGCTTTTCCAAAACAGAATACCTGCAATTGTGGATCCTTAGATCATTTGACCTTAACTCCGATTTGACAAGACAAACGCTAGTGAAAGTAACCTACAAGCCAGGCCTTGAGTACCTTTAGAATGCTTTCTCCCGAGTACTTTTGCCCGAATCATCAGCGTTTTGCCCGAAAAATCTTAAAATTTTCTGCGACTGGGGGGGCTGCAGCCCCCCCCCCCCCTGCCCCCCCGGCTCGTACGCCTATGTTTGAAGTGAATTTTCCACTTCGCAAAGTATTATTATTCAGTACTCGTAAGTTACTCATATGTTACTCGTATGTTACTCGTATGCATGCCACTCGTTGTTATATGTATGTTAATTTTAAATAGTTGATTTTGTTAATTATTATGTATATATTTTGTTCTTAGGTTTAGTATTTACGCACGACCCCATAAGCTGTACAGCTTTTATTACCATCGTGCTTAAATAAAGGTTGCCTGTCTGTCTGTCTGTCTGTCTGTCTGTCTGTATATTACTCGTATGTTACTCGTATGTTACTCGTATGTTACTCCTATGTTACTCGCATGTTACTCGCATGTTACTCCTATGTTAGTCGCATGTTACTCCTATGTTACTCCTATGTTACTCCTATGTTACTCCTATGTTACTCGCATGTTACTCGTATGTTACTCGTATGTAACTCGCATGTTACTCGTATGTTACTCGCATGTTACTCGTATATATGCTACTCGCATGTCACTTGTAGGCTACTCGTATGTTACTCGCATGCATGTTACTCGACTCCGGAGCGAACGGTCCGGGTTCGAGCCCTGGCCGGGGACATTGTGTTGTTTTCTTGGGCAAGACACTTTACTCTCACAGTGCCTCTCTCCACCTAGGTGTATAAATGGGTACCGGCGAATTGTTGGGAAAACCAAACAAATTGCGGGGGAGTGGCCTGCGATGGAGTAGCATCCCGTCTAGGGGAAGTAGAAATACTTCTAGCCGCTTCATGCTACAGAAACCGGGATAAGCTCCGGCAGCTATGCGCCAGCCTTAGCTCCAAGGCTTCAGTTTTGCCGCACGTAAAACGTCATGTATCAGTCGAACACGCGCTAAGAAATAAATATAAGCTAGTTCAGGGCTTGGCAGTTTACTTTCTTAAATAGTCGGTGATCACTTCTTTTCATTGCAAAAGAAACAAAAAAAGTCTGTACGTGAGACAGTAGAAATATTTCGCTATTCAAGTTCTGCTTGCCTGTGACCGAAGTTGCCCAGTATGAATATTACCCCGGGGGGGGGGGTACTCCCTTATATGGGCGATATAGGTATGTGCGGCCCCAAAGGGTAGGTTTTTCAGCCGTTTAGGTCATAAATAGGGTATCGATTTTAGCTGATTTCGGCCATTTTGGTGATAAATAGGGTAGGGTTTTTGTACTCTAGCCCTACGATGGGTATGTTCTTAAACCTGTTAAACTTAGAAACCACTTTTTCATCATTATCGAAAAGAAAAGCAACAAAAGCCCTTCACAAATTATGTTTACGTTAATTCAACATTGGTCTGAACTAGAGATCCAGTTATAAGGCAGGTCTGAAACAGGATTTTGATGTAAGGATCAGGTTATAAATAGGGTTTCGAAATTTTGGTCAGGTCATAAATAGGGTAGGGAATATCGCAGATCTTAGTCAGAAATAGGGTAAGGGTTTTAGGAAGCGGGCCGCACACCCCCACCCAATTTTCCTGGGAGTAACCCCCCCCCCGGGAATATTACATGCGGACGAGTAAGGCTAATGGTAGTACGCTGCTGACCTGCTCTAAATTTAATTCCCCGCTTACGTTGCTCATAATGTGCTCATCTTACAACTTAGCAAGGCAAAAAATAAAACCTGTTTAGTTATACCTGATGGAAATTTGTCTTCTAAAAATGATTGCAAAGCATAATCGACAAAGTGGAAGAACCAGTGGCTTAGGACCCGTTTACATGGAAAGTGGATGATCCTGGTGCTAGGATCATCCTAAGACAAGGATAAACAAGGATAAACAACAACGGCGAGATATTCCCATTTATCGACCAAAAAAAATTAAAAGGCCGACAATTTTTTGGCATTTAGACCAAATGAAAAAATGATCCCAAGACCCGCTTTTTTGCATGTAAGTTAAATGAACCTTGTATAGGATGATCCTGGCACTAGAATACACTTCTTTCCATGTAAATGGCCCATATTTTAAATTCACCGGGAAAAGCAATTTCTCGTGCGAGAAACTTATCAGCTCAGATAGACAAACTAACAGAAAAATAGAAAAGAAGACCTGAAAAGGAACAGAAGACAACAACAGCGGAGTAACCTTTCAACAGGCCGGGGTGGTGAGCGGGCGCGCGGGCCGAGCGAGGATATTTATACGCGTGATTCTTCGCCGGTTTTTTGCACAAGAATATTGAGGAAGAAGCAACATACATCTTAACCAATTTGCTTCTTTGATGTTTACCGGGCTTCTATAACCATTTCCCTTTATTAATATACGGTGGTCAGGTCCTCCGCTTTAGACCAACTATGCGCGTGCGGTGATCGTAGTTAATTGCTGAAACATTAGTTCGCCGGGCTAAACCTTACTTCCACAGGGAGTGGAAACTGTTTAATTATGAAAGCGAGGTAAAGGCATGAATATGTTAAGTTAGAATTATTAAACAATAGCCAAGGTTTTTTATACGAAGTTACCTAAACTTCCTCTGATGGAGCATTAGACTGGAATGAGTCAATACTGAAAACAAAAACAGCGTGCTACCCCGTGACAATGTGGCGTGTGAGCAATGTCTTTTGGGATCTTCAGGATGGGGAAGGTTAATTGTTAATGAGACGATGGAAATACAGTATAAAGCCCTCTAACTGTACCAATGATCGATTGCATGCTTCCAGAACTTACCGTTTTTTGGATCGCATTGGCCTTTAGTTCTCCTTTACAAAGGACACAATACATGACAGTTTTGATCAACGATTGCAGCTGTCATCAAACCGCAAACCAAAAAGGACAAATAGAACAGACTCAGATGAGGTTTTTGAATTAAATTATTTGCACCCTTTGTGTTAAAAGTCTAAATTGGCTGAAACTCAGACGAAAATAATCAACGATGTAAAAACTTACGGGTGAGAACCTTTCAATTTTTCTTGGTAGAATATAGATATAAATCTCCGCATTAACAAAAAAGTTATACTCGTGTTCATCTTACGAGATTTAAATGCACTTTTCTCTATTAAAAATCTTGCGTTTATCTCCTCTTAATAGCAAGGGTTTACTTGTTCTCGCAATGAAATATATTATAGCCTGACTTTATTACGTTATAATGTTATCATTTATTCAAAAGTGTAACAGGCTTATCTTTAATATTTATCTCAAAGAACCATGTATTTGCAAATGAGTAATAACAGCTGCACGTGGCAAATAAAGGTCGACTTGATCACACAGTGCCGGACGAATTCTTAAACAAAATAGTTTTTCAGACGAACTGAAATGAAATTTTACCAGCATTTGTCGTTACGCAAGAATTATTAAAGTACAGATACGGGGAGCACAAATTTCTCACCGCCGGGTGGAGATGACAAGTTTTGACGATCACTTGTCTTAAGCTGATGAGAATAAAAAGACTGCCATGATGTGGTTTCTTGGATGATCTTAACTGAATCTCAATTAATTACGCATTAAATTTGTTTTGGGTAACAGTTCTTTTGCATTTTCTCCGAGTATAGAAATTCTGGCGTACAACTTTAATTTGAACGAAATTACGACAATTCCTTAAATTATACTAAGTTACGTTGCTTCTTGTGCTACGTACATTGATGAGTCTAACTCTACACTACAATCTTCGATTACAGAACCAGTACGTAGACACTCAGAAAGCAAAGCGGCTTGCTCGAGGCTTGCGGGGAAAATTCCAAAACGAACACGTGTGAAGTGAAATTTAATCTCTCTTCCAAACTCCCTTTGCTAAATAAAATCTAATCGAAACGTGTTAGAAGAAATCAACCGATAAATATTTTCGGGAAAGAAACTACCGTTGAACTAGAGACAATGCTCGTCTGAGAATCTACGGCCCTCAAATCTTGAGCTTACTTTACTTACTTACTTTTTATTACGAACTTACTCCAGAGCTACTTTTTTTTTCCTCGGGCCAAGACCGCCTGTTACTGAGGACAGGCAATTCCCGGAGAAAAGATTGGTCCTTCAACGTGCTCGTGATCACGTAAGTTTTGTTTGCACAGAATGAAAGAATGCCTTTCCTGTAGCTATTGAGATACTTGCTATGGTTAGTGCTGTCATATATGTACTGATGAGGCTAATTTTGTATCAATGCAATGTTTTTTTCAAAAAAGTTATAACTCTTTGAAAATGACAAAAGGAAGGCTTAAGGTGGCTCACAACAGTTTCCAGGACTTTCCAAGACGTAGATTTTGATCGGTCATAATTAACACTCTCTATCAATTGATGCTACAGTCATGGTATCAAAAAACTGCCCAATCACTGGTGAAAACGTTGGTGTTATTTTCGTGACACAATAGGTTACAATAGCAACACTATGACCTTTTAAAATCATCCTTAATCTCAGCTTTAAGCGCTTATATTTCAAACACGGCACGGTGATATTTTTTCTTATTATAGAATTTTGATAAGTAGGATAAGATGCAACTTTTGGCAAAGTTTAAAAAAAAGTCTATACATGCGGTTCAGAGCCACCTTAAATTTTCGAAAATTTAAGGTTGCTCTGAACCCCACGTACAGATTTTTTTTGAGAGATGATGTCGCAGCCGGAGGTTTGACTTTATTACATCAATTACAGGGCTCGATACAGAGTAGTGCAACAAGTTTCCAGAAACTACTCAGAATTGTTAAGAAATTAAAAAAAAAACACACACACAAAATCTCAACCGCAAGATGCAAATTCGTCCCAGAATTTGTTAATTCCAACTGCACTGCATTTGTTGCCACCTACCAGCTGACCAGCACCTTGAGTTTCACTGAACCCAGTCCTCTAGCCCTTACCCCTCCCCCTCCGTAGATCTCTGCTCAATATGTGTGCACTGGTGCAAATTTTTTCTTGTTTCTTGAGCATAATTGTGCACCAGTCACTCTCTTCTCATTGGCTGCTGCGATTCCGTGTACCAGTCGTGAACTACTCGATCTGAATGACGTGTCATGGTGTCGCTACTTTCAAAGGTACGTCAACACTTCAAAGAATATTCGAGAGGAGGTTTCTGGTTTCCGCCATTGTTGAGAAGAAACACCCGGTAACACAATCAAGGAGTAATTAATAACTAATTCAGTTCGTGACCTTAGAGGTCAATCTTATGATGGTGCTGGGAACATGGCTGGCAGTAGCCTGCCAACAGGCTCCCAGCGAGGTCGGAAAAAAAAATTCGGCGAGCGAGTGGGAGTCAAAGCGTCGTGACTCCGTGAGCGAAGCGAGTGGGACGCAGGGGAGCTCCCCTGCGCACTCCCTCCTCACCAGACTGCTCTCGGCTCGTCCCGCTCACGCCAGACTACACTCGGGTATCTCGCCCTAAACCCAACCGAACCGGGAGCCTGTTCGCAGGCTAGGCTGGCAGATGCGCTGCTGCAGTAACATTAATCCAACATCAGTTTCCCAAATTTATTTTGGTGGAAACTAGTCACACAAATTGTTGGATCCACCTGTAGTATCAGCTGTAGTATACACGCCACAGCTGGTTCTTCAGGCAACATACCAGCCAAACATTTGACTAAAAACCTGTGAATGTCTCCACAAATCCATTCCAATTAAAAAATGGGTTTATATTACTGCACAGGACTAACCTTCCTCAGGGGCTACACAGAAGCTAAGAAAATACATGGATAAAACGGCCGGGTTACAAAATTTCACATGATACTAAAGGAAATGAAATTAAAAAAAATTGATAGATCAAATTTCGTCACGCCTGTAATATCCAAAAGGTAGAGGAGTTAAGCCCAAGGCAATAGAAGAATTTCTAATCTTCAAGGGCAAGACCCTTGAATCTTAAACAGGCGGGACGAAATTTAAAAACGAAATATTGGGCATGAAATTTATCATTTTTAGCCATACGGTCAGCCTTTCAATTGGTTTTACTAAATACGGTCGGCTAGCTTGCGTGGCAGGCGCCTGAAAGGGAGACAACGGGGGAAAAACAAGTGCGCGAAGAGTGTGATGGTAGGCCAGGGCACGCCTGCAAGACGCTGTTGACTGGATTAAATATGCAAAACTCACTCAACTGTGGAATGTCTGACTGTCAAAATTATCCAATCAGAATCATGCCGCTCCTTTCGTGCCTTCTTTTGCTCTGCTTTTAGCACGAATTTGATACCATTTTTTTCGAAGATCGTAGTGTTTTCTCTAGAAATAGTTCGGAACGATCCCTTCATTTATCCGCCATGGTGAGACCCCATTGTCTTGAATGACAGGTCGCTGACCAATCAGAACGACGGAATGATCGAGGAATTTATTAAAACTGACCAATCAGGATTTTTACGTTCGTCTGGTGGACGAGAAAACGAAGAAGACAATGTCGTCCCTCCTAAGCATGCTCGCTCCTTCCTCGCTCATTTTGACCCCTTTCCTCCTCCTGGTTCGCGGTCGATCAGCGTAACCTTAAGGTGGCTCAAAACAGTTTCCAGCACATGCCAAAAATTTTTAAGTCAAATCACTATATTTGGAACCTCACAAAAGTCAAATCACTATATCTGGAACCTCTTGTTAGTGACCACCATCGTAAGCGACCGCGAACACTAAAGAACCAAAAGTTCGAAATCGTCTTTTGTTTTTTAACCTCCCTTTAAAGGAGCAGCGTCACAAGGATTTTACTGTTTTAGATCAATTCTGAGCTAAAACCATTACCGTGAAACTTTCCTCACAAACAAAATGCTTCTGTTAAGCTACGATGAAGGTGTCAAGTGAATTTTATCAGAGAGGGCCAATCATAATAAAATTCTTGAGGATTTTTGGAACAGGTAGCATCAAAACTTAAAAACTTGAATTTTTTCAAATTTCAATCCATTTCCATCCATGCCATCCGTAGCGAGAGGCGACAGGAAACAGTTTCAGTACCTTCAAATTGTGTTTATTAACAAGACTAGATCATTAGTTTTGGAATTCAATTGATGCGAAGACACTTTCTAGCTTTTTATAAAGTTGCCAAATAGCGTGACAATGCCCCTTTAATAAGGCGGGGATAAACATGAACAGGAGTGAAATTTGAAGTTATACAGTCGAAGCTCTCGTAAGCGACCACCTCGGGAATTTGAAAAAGTGGTCGTAACTAGAGCTGGTCGCTTACAAGAATACGCTCTTGTACCCATGGTAAAACAATAGAGGGTGGTCGCTTACAAGAATACGCTCTTGTAAGCGACCTCATGGTGAAACAATAGAGGGTGGTCGCTTACGAGAGCTTCAGAAACTCGTTAATAATTCATAAAGACAAAACAAAAGAAACAATTGTTAATAACGAGTGTCTTTATATCTGATATAGACACTGCTAAACTTGACGTTCAATTTTAAGATCAAAATAACCATTAGCGCAGTGTGCAGTGTGCAAACTGTTTCGTGACTGCACGCGCATGCGCGGCCGTGACATAGCTCCTTTAATGCGGGGATCCACGTGAAAGCCGTATTTTGGCTGGGTATTATGTTTTTAATGCAAATATGTCGTTTACGTTTCAGCAATCAAGAATCTCTATGCTCATTTCACATATCTATGTTTTAGGTCGTTTTGTAAATTTTTTGGTGATTTTTAGGTATATTTGGAGATAAATGGTTTTTCAAAGGATTAGTAAAATTTATGGAAATAGGAAATTTTTAAGATTTGGTGTTGTTTTAAAATTAGAGTTTGAGGTTAAAAATTGGTAGATACACTCCAAACAGTTGCCCAATAACCTGGGGTACCATAGTGCGGTCGGGCAACTGTCTACTGGTGTTCCATAACCCTTTTTTCCCCTTTCAACCTCTCTTTAAACTTACCAAAATTTCACTTAAACTCATGTGTACCCCCGCCTTAAAAATAAAGGAAACGTCCAGTAAGGTAATCCCAAAAGTGGTCGCGGTCGCTTACGGGAGCTTTTCACTACAAAGTTTAAGTCGCAGTTCAAATGGGGTTTCGCAAAAGTGGTCGCTTACAAGAGTGGTGGCAAGGAGTGCTTCGACTGTATTAACCCGGGGGGTACTCCCCTATGTGGGCTATATCGGTATGTGCGACCCCAAAGGGTATGTTTTTTCAGCCGTTTTGGTCATATATAGGGTATCGATTTTGGCCAGTCTGGTCAGAAATAGGGTATGGTTTTTGTACTCTAGCCCTGATATGGGTTAAGCCTAGAAGCCACTTCATTTTTCATCATTATCGAAAAGAAAATCAGCAAAAGCCCTTCACTTATTATGTTTACGGTAATTTAACATTGGTCTGAGCTAGAGATCCAGTTATAAGGCAGATATGAAACAGGATTTTGATTAAGGTTCAGGTCATCAAGAGGGTTTCGAATTGTTGGTCAGGTCATAAATAGGGTAGGGAATATCGCAGATGTTAGTCATAAATAGGGTAGGGAATATCTCAGATTTTAGTCATAAATAGGGTAAGGGGTGTGGGAAGCGGGCCGTACACCATACACAATTTTCTAGGAGTACCCCCCGGGTTAATACAGTCGAAGCACTCCTTGCCACCACTCTTGTAAGCGACCACTTTTGCGAAACCCCATTTGAACTGCGACTTAAACTTTGTAGTGAAAAGCTCCCGTAAGCGACCGCGACCACTTTTGGGATTACCTTACTGGACGTTTCCTTTATTTTTAAGGCGGGGGTACACATGAGTTTAAGTGAAATTTTGGTAAGTTTAAAGAGAGGTTGAAAGGGGAAAAAAGGGTTATGGAACACCAGTAGACAGTTGCCCGACCGCACTATGGTACCCCAGGTTATTGGGCAACTGTTTGGAGTGTATCTACCAATTTTTAACCTCAAACTCTAATTTTAAAACAACACCAAATCTTAAAAATTTCCTATTTCCATAAATTTTACTAATCCTTTGAAAAACCATTTATCTCCAAATATACCTAAAAATCACCAAAAAATTTACAAAACGACCTAAAACATAGATATGTGAAATGAGCATAGAGATTCTTGATTGCTGAAACGTAAACGACATATTTGCATTAAAAACATAATACCCAGCCAAAATACGGCTTTCACGTGGATCCCCGCATTAAAGGAGCTATGTCACGGCCGCGCATGCGCGTGCAGTCACGAAACAGTTTGCACACTGCACACTGCGCTAATGGTTATTTTGATCTTAAAATTGAACGTCAAGTTTAGCAGTGTCTATATCAGATATAAAGACACTCGTTATTAACAATTGTTTCTTTTGTTTTGTCTTTATGAATTATTAACGAGTTTCTGAAGCTCTCGTAAGCGACCACCCTCTATTGTTTCACCATGAGGTCGCTTACAAGAGCGTATTCTTGTAAGCGACCACCCTCTATTGTTTTACCATGGGTACAAGAGCGTATTCTTGTAAGCGACCAGCTCTAGTTACGACCACTTTTTCAAATTCCCGAGGTGGTCGCTTACGAGAGCTTCGACTGTATAACTTCAAATTTCACTCCTGTTCATGTTTATCCCCGCCTTATTAAAGGGGCATTGTCACGCTATTTGGCAACTTTATAAAAAGCTAGAAAGTGTCTTCGCATCAATTGAATTCCAAAACTAATGATCTAGTCTTGTTAATAAACACAATTTGAAGGTACTGAAACTGTTTCCTGTCGCCTCTCGCTACGGATGGCATGGATGGAAATGGATTGAAATTTGAAAAAATTCAAGTTTTTAAGTTTTGATGCTACCTGTTCCAAAAATCCTCAAGAATTTTATTATGATTGGCCCTCTCTGATAAAATTCACTTGACACCTTCATCGTAGCTTAACAGAAGCATTTTGTTTGTGAGGAAAGTTTCACGGTAATGGTTTTAGCTCAGAATTGATCTAAAACAGTAAAATCCTTGTGACGCTGCTCCTTTAAAGGGAGGTTAAAAAACAAAAGACGATTTCGAACTTTTGGTTCTTTAGTGTTCGCGGTCGCTTACGATGGTGGTCACTAACAAGAGGTTCCAGATATAGTGATTTGACTTTTGTGAGGTTCCAAATATAGTGATTTGACTTAAAAATTTTTGGCATGTGCTGGAAACTGTTTTGAGCCACCTTAAGGTTACGCTGATCGACCGCGAACCAGGAGGAGGAAAGGGGTCAAAATGAGCGAGGAAGGAGCGAGCATGCTTAGGAGGGACGACATTGTCTTCTTCGTTTTCTCGTCCACCAGACGAACGTAAAAATCCTGATTGGTCAGTTTTAATAAATTCCTCGATCATTCCGTCGTTCTGATTGGTCAGCGACCTGTCATTCAAGACAATGGGGTCTCACCATGGCGGATAAATGAAGGGATCGTTCCGAACTATTTCTAGAGAAAACACTACGATCTTCGAAAAAAATGGTATCAAATTCGTGCTAAAAGCAGAGCAAAAGAAGGCACGAAAGGAGCGGCATGATTCTGATTGGATAATTTTGACAGTCAGACATTCCACAGTTGAGTGAGTTTTGCATATTTAATCCAGTCAACAGCGTCTTGCAGGCGTGCCCTGGCCTACCATCACACTCTTCGCGCACTTGTTTTTCCCCCGTTGTCTCCCTTTCAGGCGCCTGCCACGCAAGCTAGCCGACCGTATTTAGTAAAACCAATTGAAAGGCTGACCGTATGGCTAAAAATGATAAATTTCATGCCCAATATTTCGTTTTTAAATTTCGTCCCGCCTGTTTAAGATTCAAGGGTCTTGCCCTTGAAGATTAGAAATTCTTCTATTGCCTTGGGCTTAACTCCTCTACCTTTTGGATATTACAGGCGTGACGAAATTTGATCTATCAATTTTTTTTAATTTCATTTCCTTTAGTATCATGTGAAATTTTGTAACCCGGCCGTTTTATCCATGTATTTTCTTAGCTTCTGTGTAGCCCCTGAGGAAGGTTAGTCCTGTGCAGTAATATAAACCCATTTTTTAATTGGAATGGATTTGTGGAGACATTCACAGGTTTTTAGTCAAATGTTTGGCTGGTATGTTGCCTGAAGAACCAGCTGTGGCGTGTATACTACAGCTGATACTACAGGTGGATCCAACAATTTGTGTGACTAGTTTCCACCAAAATAAATTTGGGAAACTGATGTTGGATTAATGTTACTGCAGCAGCGCATCTGCCAGCCTAGCCTGCGAACAGGCTCCCGGTTCGGTTGGGTTTAGGGCGAGATACCCGAGTGTAGTCTGGCGTGAGCGGGACGAGCCGAGAGCAGTCTGGTGAGGAGGGAGTGCGCAGGGGAGCTCCCCTGCGTCCCACTCGCTTCGCTCACGGAGTCACGACGCTTTGACTCCCACTCGCTCGCCGAATTTTTTTTTCCGACCTCGCTGGGAGCCTGTTGGCAGGCTACTGCCAGCCATGTTCCCAGCACCATCATAAGATTGACCTCTAAGGTCACGAACTGAATTAGTTATTAATTACTCCTTGATTGTGTTACCGGGTGTTTCTTCTCAACAATGGCGGAAACCAGAAACCTCCTCTCGAATATTCTTTGAAGTGTTGACGTACCTTTGAAAGTAGCGACACCATGACACGTCATTCAGATCGAGTAGTTCACGACTGGTACACGGAATCGCAGCAGCCAATGAGAAGAGAGTGACTGGTGCACAATTATGCTCAAGAAACAAGAAAAAATTTGCACCAGTGCACACATATTGAGCAGAGATCTACGGAGGGGGAGGGGTAAGGGCTAGAGGACTGGGTTCAGTGAAACTCAAGGTGCTGGTCAGCTGGTAGGTGGCAACAAATGCAGTGCAGTTGGAATTAACAAATTCTGGGACGAATTTGCATCTTGCGGTTGAGATTTTGTGTGTGTGTTTTTTTTTTAATTTCTTAACAATTCTGAGTAGTTTCTGGAAACTTGTTGCACTACTCTGTATCGAGCCCTGTAATTGATGTAATAAAGTCAAACCTCCGGCTGCGACATCATCTCTCAAAAAAAAATCTGTACGTGGGGTTCAGAGCAACCTTAAATTTTCGAAAATTTAAGGTGGCTCTGAACCGCATGTATAGACTTTTTTTAAACTTTGCCAAAAGTTGCATCTTATCCTACTTATCAAAATTCTATAATAAGAAAAAATATCACCGTGCCGTGTTTGAAATATAAGCGCTTAAAGCTGAGATTAAGGATGATTTTAAAAGGTCATAGTGTTGCTATTGTAACCTATTGTGTCACGAAAATAACACCAACGTTTTCACCAGTGATTGGGCAGTTTTTTGATACCATGACTGTAGCATCAATTGATAGAGAGTGTTAATTATGACCGATCAAAATCTACGTCTTGGAAAGTCCTGGAAACTGTTGTGAGCCACCTTAAGCCTTCCTTTTGTCATTTTCAAAGAGTTATAACTTTTTTGAAAAAAAACATTGCATTGATACAAAATTAGCCTCATCAGTACATATATGACAGCACTAACCATAGCAAGTATCTCAATAGCTACAGGAAAGGCATTCTTTCATTCTGTGCAAACAAAACTTACGTGATCACGAGCACGTTGAAGGACCAATCTTTTCTCCGGGAATTGCCTGTCCTCAGTAACAGGCGGTCTTGGCCCGAGGAAAAAAAAAGTAGCTCTGGAGTAAGTTCGTAATAAAAAGTAAGTAAGTAAAGTAAGCTCAAGATTTGAGGGCCGTAGATTCTCAGACGAGCATTGTCTCTAGTTCAACGGTAGTTTCTTTCCCGAAAATATTTATCGGTTGATTTCTTCTAACACGTTTCGATTAGATTTTATTTAGCAAAGGGAGTTTGGAAGAGAGATTAAATTTCACTTCACACGTGTTCGTTTTGGAATTTTCCCCGCAAGCCTCGAGCAAGCCGCTTTGCTTTCTGAGTGTCTACGTACTGGTTCTGTAATCGAAGATTGTAGTGTAGAGTTAGACTCATCAATGTACGTAGCACAAGAAGCAACGTAACTTAGTATAATTTAAGGAATTGTCGTAATTTCGTTCAAATTAAAGTTGTACGCCAGAATTTCTATACTCGGAGAAAATGCAAAAGAACTGTTACCCAAACAAATTTAATGCGTAATTAATTGAGATTCAGTTAAGATCATCCAAGAAACCACATCATGGCAGTCTTTTTATTCTCATCAGCTTAAGACAAGTGATCGTCAAAACTTGTCATCTCCACCCGGCGGTGAGAAATTTGTGCTCCCCGTATCTGTACTTTAATAATTCTTGCGTAACGACAAATGCTGGTAAAATTTCATTTCAGTTCGTCTGAAAAACTATTTTGTTTAAGAATTCGTCCGGCACTGTGTGATCAAGTCGACCTTTATTTGCCACGTGCAGCTGTTATTACTCATTTGCAAATACATGGTTCTTTGAGATAAATATTAAAGATAAGCCTGTTACACTTTTGAATAAATGATAACATTATAACGTAATAAAGTCAGGCTATAATATATTTCATTGCGAGAACAAGTAAACCCTTGCTATTAAGAGGAGATAAACGCAAGATTTTTAATAGAGAAAAGTGCATTTAAATCTCGTAAGATGAACACGAGTATAACTTTTTTGTTAATGCGGAGATTTATATCTATATTCTACCAAGAAAAATTGAAAGGTTCTCACCCGTAAGTTTTTACATCGTTGATTATTTTCGTCTGAGTTTCAGCCAATTTAGACTTTTAACACAAAGGGTGCAAATAATTTAATTCAAAAACCTCATCTGAGTCTGTTCTATTTGTCCTTTTTGGTTTGCGGTTTGATGACAGCTGCAATCGTTGATCAAAACTGTCATGTATTGTGTCCTTTGTAAAGGAGAACTAAAGGCCAATGCGATCCAAAAAACGGTAAGTTCTGGAAGCATGCAATCGATCATTGGTACAGTTAGAGGGCTTTATACTGTATTTCCATCGTCTCATTAACAATTAACCTTCCCCATCCTGAAGATCCCAAAAGACATTGCTCACACGCCACATTGTCACGGGGTAGCACGCTGTTTTTGTTTTCAGTATTGACTCATTCCAGTCTAATGCTCCATCAGAGGAAGTTTAGGTAACTTCGTATAAAAAACCTTGGCTATTGTTTAATAATTCTAACTTAACATATTCATGCCTTTACCTCGCTTTCATAATTAAACAGTTTCCACTCCCTGTGGAAGTAAGGTTTAGCCCGGCGAACTAATGTTTCAGCAATTAACTACGATCACCGCACGCGCATAGTTGGTCTAAAGCGGAGGACCTGACCACCGTATATTAATAAAGGGAAATGGTTATAGAAGCCCGGTAAACATCAAAGAAGCAAATTGGTTAAGATGTATGTTGCTTCTTCCTCAATATTCTTGTGCAAAAAACCGGCGAAGAATCACGCGTATAAATATCCTCGCTCGGCCCGCGCGCCCGCTCACCACCCCGGCCTGTTGAAAGGTTACTCCGCTGTTGTTGTCTTCTGTTCCTTTTCAGGTCTTCTTTTCTATTTTTCTGTTAGTTTGTCTATCTGAGCTGATAAGTTTCTCGCACGAGAAATTGCTTTTCCCGGTGAATTTAAAATATGGGCCATTTACATGGAAAGAAGTGTATTCTAGTGCCAGGATCATCCTATACAAGGTTCATTTAACTTACATGCAAAAAAGCGGGTCTTGGGATCATTTTTTCATTTGGTCTAAATGCCAAAAAATTGTCGGCCTTTTAATTTTTTTTGGTCGATAAATGGGAATATCTCGCCGTTGTTGTTTATCCTTGTTTATCCTTGTCTTAGGATGATCCTAGCACCAGGATCATCCACTTTCCATGTAAACGGGTCCTAAGCCACTGGTTCTTCCACTTTGTCGATTATGCTTTGCAATCATTTTTAGAAGACAAATTTCCATCAGGTATAACTAAACAGGTTTTATTTTTTGCCTTGCTAAGTTGTAAGATGAGCACATTATGAGCAACGTAAGCGGGGAATTAAATTTAGAGCAGGTCAGCAGCGTACTACCATTAGCCTTACTCGTCCGCATGTAATATTCCCGGGGGGGGGGTTACTCCCAGGAAAATTGGGTGGGGGTGTGCGGCCCGCTTCCTAAAACCCTTACCCTATTTCTGACTAAGATCTGCGATATTCCCTACCCTATTTATGACCTGACCAAAATTTCGAAACCCTATTTATAACCTGATCCTTACATCAAAATCCTGTTTCAGACCTGCCTTATAACTGGATCTCTAGTTCAGACCAATGTTGAATTAACGTAAACATAATTTGTGAAGGGCTTTTGTTGCTTTTCTTTTCGGATAATGATGAAAAAGTGGTTTCTAAGTTTAACAGGTTTAAGAACATACCCATCGTAGGGCTAGAGTACAAAAACCCTACCCTATTTATCACCAAAATGGCCGAAATCAGCTAAAATCGATACCCTATTTATGACCTAAACGGCTGAAAAACCTACCCTTTGGGGCCGCACATACCTATATCGCCCATATAAGGGAGTACCCCCCCCCCCGGGGTAATATTCATACTGGGCAACTTCGGTCACAGGCAAGCAGAACTTGAATAGCGAAATATTTCTACTGTCTCACGTACAGACTTTTTTTGTTTCTTTTGCAATGAAAAGAAGTGATCACCGACTATTTAAGAAAGTAAACTGCCAAGCCCTGAACTAGCTTATATTTATTTCTTAGCGCGTGTTCGACTGATACATGACGTTTTACGTGCGGCAAAAACTGAAGCCTTGGAGCTAAGGCTGGCGCATAGCTGCCGGAGCTTATCCCGGTTTCTGTAGCATGAAGCGGCTAGAAGTATTTCTACTTCCCCTAGACGGGATGCTACTCCATCGCAGGCCACTCCCCCGCAATTTGTTTGGTTTTCCCAACAATTCGCCGGTACCCATTTATACACCTAGGTGGAGAGAGGCACTGTGAGAGTAAAGTGTCTTGCCCAAGAAAACAACACAATGTCCCCGGCCAGGGCTCGAACCCGGACCGTTCGCTCCGGAGTCGAGTAACATGCATGCGAGTAACATACGAGTAGCCTACAAGTGACATGCGAGTAGCATATATACGAGTAACATGCGAGTAACATACGAGTAACATGCGAGTTACATACGAGTAACATACGAGTAACATGCGAGTAACATAGGAGTAACATAGGAGTAACATAGGAGTAACATAGGAGTAACATGCGACTAACATAGGAGTAACATGCGAGTAACATGCGAGTAACATAGGAGTAACATACGAGTAACATACGAGTAACATACGAGTAATATACAGACAGACAGACAGACAGACAGACAGACAGGCAACCTTTATTTAAGCACGATGGTAATAAAAGCTGTACAGCTTATGGGGTCGTGCGTAAATACTAAACCTAAGAACAAAATATATACATAATAATTAACAAAATCAACTATTTAAAATTAACATACATATAACAACGAGTGGCATGCATACGAGTAACATACGAGTAACATATGAGTAACTTACGAGTACTGAATAATAATACTTTGCGAAGTGGAAAATTCACTTCAAACATAGGCGTACGAGCCGGGGGGGCAGGGGGGGGGGGGGCTGCAGCCCCCCCAGTCGCAGAAAATTTTAAGATTTTTCGGGCAAAACGCTGATGATTCGGGCAAAAGTACTCGGGAGAAAG
Organism: Platygyra sinensis; assembly: GCA_019787425.1. Lineage (NCBI taxonomy): Eukaryota > Metazoa > Cnidaria > Anthozoa > Scleractinia > Merulinidae > Platygyra > Platygyra sinensis. The sequence goes on along the minus strand of JAHPZR010019293.1, from coordinate 17,524 downwards.
CATTCTAAAAGGTACTCAAGGCCTGGCTTGTAGGTTACTTTCACTAGCGTTTGTCTTGTCAAATCGGAGTTAAGGTCAATGATCTAAGGATCCACAATTGCAGGTATTCTGTTTTGGAAAAGCCATATGCCAATTAATTGTGTACCGTGGGAATCCATGATGTTATTTCCATTAGTGACAGAAGGATGAAAGCAAAGGACGACCAAGATGGGCTCCTGCCAAGACCTGAAAAGAGCCCTTTTGAATGGCTCCGCAAAGTGCCGGTTTAAAATTTTCCTGAACTTCTCGCACGAGGGACAATTAACTGTTTCTTTTATAAGTTTCTGATTTTACCAGGCTGTCGAATGAAGTCATAGGCTAGGAGTATGCAATGTTTCAAAATAACTACAGTGGAATCCTGATTTCTCTAACCCTCATTTTTTCGATCCTTCCGATAACTCGAACCAATAGTCGTTTCCCTCTCCTCAGTCAAACGCCATAATTTAACGAACTGTGCGATTTTTAAAAGCAATTTTCATCAGTTCCATTGGATGTTCCAAAAAATCGGAATTCGGCTGTGTTTCCGTAATCATAACAGTTTCATTAGACGTAAGAATTGAGAACGTTTTTGTTTTTACTGCGATTTGAGTACGTATATACAACTGACACTTTCGGGCATTTTGTAATTTTTCGGGCAATAAGGCCACCGCCTCCCCAAGTCCGAGGGTGCCCGTACGCCTATGATTTCAAAGTAATGTAATTGTTTCACAGCTTTATTGAACCGTTTTGTGACTTGCCCTATGGAAGAGTATATTATTGTTCATAACCAATAAATTTAATCTGGATTGAAATAAATAGTGATTTTTAATTTTTTAGAGAATAACCAAAGTTAGACCGTCTCATTCCTTTTTTGAGGAAAGGGAGGGGGTTCAATTTATTGATCAACACGTCACACACCCCGAAGTTTTTACAAACGAATCTTCTAATATAAGCAAGACCACAACGACAAACCAATGTAAAAGGGTGCCGGATATTTGGAGGCCTGGATCAGTTAAAATCAAAAGATACTATGCAAAAAACGGTAGACTGATCCCCACGGAGAAGAGAGGAAAAGAAATAAAACAGCAATGAAATTAAAACAAGTACCGTGATATAATTGCCCGATATTTCGGTTGGAAAAACAAACCTTCTACAGAGGCTACAAGAGAATGAATGCAAAAAACCGAAGTTTTCCTACGCTAATACTTCGAAGAAAATAATTCCATGAGATATTTGCGCGAGCTAAATGTTGTGTGAGGTCATCGTAATCTGCGTTTATTTAACTCGCAACGTCGCATCATATCACATCAGCGCTCAGGTTTGTTTTTGCGTGTCTGGCGCGCGATTGGTCTAAACACATCACGTGACCGAAAATGCCCCGTGAAGAAATCCCTATTTTGCTCAGTTGCGAAAAAGATTTAAAGGATAATGAACACAATAGCCTCCATTTGGGCGGCACGAAAATATGCTCAGATATTTCTCCTTGGATATTATCTGTTCATCGGTTTTCTTCGAGCTACGCCCTGGAAATTCGCTTCTCGGAAGAGATATGTCTGCTGACAAATATCCTAGCATATTTCCGCACCAAATGGAAGATATTGTTTATATATAATGTACTCTATGTACTCGTATGTTACTCGTATGAACTCGTGTATTACTCGTATGTTCTCGTATGTTACTCGTATGCACTCGTGTGTTACTCGTATGTATTCATATGTACTCGAATAATGTTTCAGTCACGATCTTTGGAATATGTCGTATAAATAGAAGGACTTTTCTAAAGACTCGTGTTTATTTGTTCTAAACTGCCCTCGAACTCGTAACTATGTGATTACCTGTACTTATCAGAAACAGGACTGGCCCGCCCGCAGCTTCAAAGACTGACGTGTCCAACGTGGGAGAGATTATTGGTTCTCTAAAATTACGTGCAATTACAGCCTGCTTTCTTAAGATAACGGATTACGTTTACTTGCCGTCATTTTTCAAAATAAAGTCATTAAAAACAGATTTCCTGATTCTTGATTGATAGAACAAAAAACGTATTGTCACAATAGACAGGTCAGTTGTTTCTCTTTTAATTTCACGAGACACTCTTTATGTTCCTTCGCGATTCACTCAAGTTCTAGGAAGGAAGGTCAGCGATCTTGATAAGGGCCAAACTTCACAGAATTGCGAAATGGTCTAAAATCATGACTGAACGTTTATTAAGTTTGCTTTTAGAGGAAATTTATTTCTCGACAGCGTCGCAAGGGAAGCGAAAGATTATTTTATTTGCCTCACTTGTGACCTCGTTGTCCAAGCAAATGATAGAAAGACTGAAAAGAGGGTGATCTTGATTAATTTGCCTGCCGGTACAAAACATTTTCTACCAATGTCTCGAAATGAATCATTATTGTGAAACAGGAAGACGTTAGTTCATACCCGGGAGTCATAGGCGTACGAGCCGGGGGGGCGGGGGGGGCTGCAGCCCCCCCAGTCGCAGAAAATGTTGAGATTTTTCGGGCAAAACGCCGATGATTCGGGCAAAAGTACTCGGGAGAAAGCATTCTAAAAGGTACTCAAGGCCTGGCTTGTAGGTTACTTTCACTGGCGTTTGTCTTGTCAAATCGGAGTTAAGGTCAAATGATCTAAGGATCCACAATTACAGGTATTCTGTTTTGGAAAAGCCATATGCCAATTAAATGTTTACCGTGGGAATCCATGATGTTATTTCCATTAGTGACAAAAGGATGAAAGCAAAGGACGACCAACATGGGCTCCTGCCAAGACTTATGTTTTTGTGGTGGCTCTGAAAAGAGCCCTTTTGAATATGGCTCCGCAAAGTGCCGGTTTAAAATTTTCCTGAACTTCTCGCAAGAGGAACAATTAACTGTTTCTTTTATAAGTTTCTGATTTTACCAGGCCGTCGAATGAAGTCATAGGCTAGGAGTATGCAATGTTTCAAAATAACTACAGTGGAATCCTGAATTCTCAAACCCTCATTTTTTCGATCCTTCCGATAACTCAAACCAAAAGTCGTTTCCTTCTCCTCAGTCAAACGCCGTAATTTCACGAACTGTCCGGCCGATTTTTAAAAGCAATTTTCATCTGTTCCCTTGGAGGTTCCAAAAAATCGGAATTCGGCTGTGTTTCCTGAATGATAACAGTTTCATTAGATGTGAGAATTGGGAACGTTTTTGTTTTTATAGCGATTTGAGTACGTATATACAACTGACGCTTTCGGGCATTTTGTAATTTTTTTCGGGCAATAAGGTCACCGCCCCCCAAGTCCGAGGGTGCCCGTACGCCTATGCCGGGAGTTCATATCAGATTCAATCAGGAATGAGAGTAAGCAACTCAAAGAAAATCTATTACAACTAGAGTCGCAGACACGATTGCTAAGAGGAGAGGAAGATTGTATCTACAGTGTACACTGTTACAACGTTGTTATTACGCAGAAAGCTGAGAAATATTGACTTATGAGTCTAACATCTTCAATATCAGTGATAAGCGTTGATTGTTGATCTTATCTTATGAAGCCGGAGATTATTAGCTGTGTTATCTTTATAAAAACACGCATCAATTCTACAAAATACAAACATGGCGAAATCTGACAAAAATACTTCGTCTCGCTATGAAGCTCCTGAAGTGTTTTGAATTACATTTAGAGTGAGACCTGTACTGCGGACAATCTTAAAACTGAGCTCATATGTGCTGCACTGATTTGTCTACATGTGTACATGTATAATATATTGAACTGATTAGTTTATATTGAACGGAATTCTTCGCTTCCTAATCTTGTCGTCCTTGTCCTATGGTCGCTATGGACGTCATTTGTCGAGCACTGTTTCTTGCTTACGAATCATAATTGACGCATCACTTCTCCTGTCTCCAGGTAGGTACGTTTCTTGTCTAAATATTCAACTTCGCAACAAAGATCTCCAGTTCATCCGCAGACGTCAGAAATGAAGATCATAACTCTCATCACATTACTGATCTCTGCAGTTGAATGAAGTTATCTATATGTGGTTAAAATTGTCTTCTGCGGAGACACTGAGATAAATAGATATTCCAAGACCAGTCAGATAATATCACCTAAACTCAAAAACATCTAGAAAACAAATGAATTATAATCCTGTAACCCGTTAGGATCAATACATGGCTCGTTGAATCTGGTGCCACGTAACCGGCGCTTTAGCGAGTTTTTGAATGTATGGCAAGTACGATTTCAAGTCAAGTGCAGCTGAGTGAGTACACTACGCTGACGCTGTACACCAGTTCATAAATCTTAATAAACAAGAATGTGCAAAATGTAGGCCGATATCTGTGGAGTTAGGAAGATGAAAGGTTATAAACAGTGTATTGTGCGGATGAATTCAGGTTCCCGAAGTTAAGTCCGGTGTCTGTCTAGAAAGTCAATAATTAGTAATGGGCGGTAGAGAAAAGCGTAAATTTATACTGTCACTTCTTTCAGCGTGCGTGTTTATCTAAACGTTTACTCATTATCAAGCTCACGGTTGCCACAACGTGCACTAAATGATAACCAACTGACATCTAAAAGTCCAAGCGTCAGGTCTCTATGTGGGGAGGAGGGTGGAGGGGGTAAGGGCTGGTTGCTTTGCCTGCTAAAGGTATTGTGGTTTTCTCGCCCTCTTCAATACACGGCTATAGCGTAATAACGGGTCGTTCCTATGTTCAGCTCGTTTTAGTCCCTCTTACTCTCGATTGACCCAATCTGACAGACTAGTTGACTTCTTTTTTCAATAATTAATCACGAATGTCAGAAGACTCTGACCAAAAAGCCAAGCCCATCAGAAATACAATGAGCTTATTAACTTAATTTTAATAAAGACTTCCGATGTATATTACAATTGGGGTGTTAAAATGGTGTCAAAGTCTGAGGCCTTCAACACGCCAAGGAAAGTACATGTGATGACTCTTGTTTCCATGCAGCTCAGAACTTGCGGTGTTAAAATCTCCGATTCCATACTTTGCAGCGTGTCAAATCACACCAGGGGAGACATTTT
>JAHPZR010019293.1:5000-10000 GCA_019787425.1 Platygyra sinensis | reverse complement strand
CCATCGCGCTAAAATGAAACCCTCTTTTGTATTGCGTGCTCTTGCTATCAAAACATGAAATCTAGCTTTTAAATCGGAACTGTTAACCGCAGCAATTCCCTCCTCGTTTTTCTTTTTAATAGCTTTCTTCTTCCACTGCCTCCGTAGATATTGGCCTCGAGCTATCTGATCCTTAAAATTTTAATCTCATACAATCTTTTAAGATACAACGAGGATTAAAAAGCATTGGCGGAAATTTAAAAGCCCAAATGCGCAGCATTTTTCATCAGAAGACGTCTTAATCTCACTTTGTGGTTTGTCGCTAATACCGCTTGGGCTCTTCGCCTCGAGTGTTACAGATTCACCCCGGCGTGTGTCTGGTGATAAGATTAAAAGAAACACATTCAAATCCCAGACAAAGAGCGAAAAGTGGCAACCCACTTTTACAAACTTTTATTTTACAGATAATCATTTATTCCCTCGGCGCCAGAACATGAAAGAACTATTGTCTTCAAACATCAAGAATAATAATTAGAATTTTCATAAAATCAAAAACACACCTGCCCGAGGCAATTCACTTTTACTTTTCAATAATTGATGAATTCCAATTTTGCCAAATGTTTACGCGGCCATAGCGATCGAAAAGAACAATTAGGATCCAAAAGAAACAATAGAGGCTGAAAAACGGAGGATGTAATTGATTTTGAAGCATTACCAAGCTGCCCAACCCAAACAACGAAATATTGGTCAAAGTCGGCGCCGTAAATGACAAGAAAGTGACTTTAATATCAATGTATTCGAATCTCGGCGTAGGTGAAGGAAAAAGAAGTATATGTAACTTTGGTCAAGTCGTTTCACTTTCTAACCAGTGTGATTTATGTTTATGTTTAGCATTACGTCATTTCCGTATCATTCACTTCCGTTCTGATTGAGAAAGCCGCTGCACGAGCTGACCCAAGTTTCCAAACAGTGCGTCGCGTGTCACAGAAATGAAGAAGATTGGACATGGCCTGTAAAAGTTGGATTTTCTTCCTTAAATTGGCTACGATTCTCTTCCATATCTCAGTGGGAGATAGAGGTAAGATAATTTTGCTGTCGTTTAGGAATTATTAAAGCCAGTAAACTCAAATATTGCGGTCTCACTTGGAAACGAAAATTTTTCACGGTTCTGGTTTTCCAGTGGTTGCGGTGCGGAGGGGCGCGATTTTGTCGGATTTACTTGTCCAAGAGGTAGTAAATCGCTCTCAAAGGATGACCTCCTTTGGAGATCTCTGTCGCTGGGTGCGTGACTTTCCTAACTCTATGTAGATCTGTCATTCGAACGCTTAAGGAATATTGACTGCGATGAAACGTAATCTAAGTAGCGATGATGCGTTGCGGTTGTTCTTTCCCAATGGGTGGTTACTACTGTTTACTTCGGCTACAAAAACACGGATAAGGCGAGGCTATCAAAACCAGTTAGAGAACAGAGCCGATAACGGCGTATTCTTTTAATTCTAAGCGCTATTAGAGAAGAGAGTTGAAGGAAGTTTCTTGAATTACGTTCCAGAGATTCGTCCGTCTGCTGATCACAAATCAATTTCTAAGGAAAGGAAAAGCTCTATCACACTCCCATTGCAGGGAAATGGGGTAATCCTATGAAAATATGTGATTTGAATTTTTTTAGGTTTGTTTGTAAAGTGTGGCCGCTTTATTTTCAAATCGCACGCCCAAAACTCGAATAATTTGGAAACCTGACACGCCACATTTCAGACTCTTTCAAGTGGAGTAGGTTTCTTTGATATTCTGCTATTTGCCCGGCAATTAGCACGTCCAACATTTAACTTCCGATCAGCGGTGGTGTTCCTTTTGCGCTGCGAAAACCTACCGAGGGAAAGTTTGAATTTAGATCATTTTCGATTTATTTAGCGTTAGGTATTAATGCATCGCTGTTCATAAAAGGTTGGATAACCGTACAACTACACCTTTTATGTCTTTAATGGTTCGCAGCTTGAGATTATTCTGCTAATGATCTCACTACTCTTAAATGTTTCGAACGCAATTCGAAATTACGACGACTTCTTTATTTCCAAGACAAATGAAACGAGTCTTTACTTTTCCAATGTCACTTACTCGTAGAGGTAATTGAAAAAATGACGACTTTAACAGAAACATGTCTGTTTCTTTTGTCGTTGACTATGTCAGACTGGAAATACATTTGCATACAAGCTGCAATCGAAAAATAAATGTTTTGCTTGATGAGAAGAGTGCAAATTCGTAAACAACACTTAAAAAGGTTTGGATTTAACAGCTGTTTCCAAAAGATGTTTACAACAATTGACGTTTATTACTGGCATGGTTCGTTATTTGATGAAGTGTTTTCTGTAGAATTTTTACACCCCAGCGTGGAGCGGGTTAATCCGTGCGCGGAAAACACCAGAATTTTGTCGCCAATGCAAATACAAGTTGAAAGCAATATTATATGCAAATCGATTTCAGGAAGCATTATCTTTTTTAAGCCTTTAGGCGTAAAAGTGTTATTTCCTTTATCAACTTCAGTGCACCTAACTTAGGTCTTAGTTAAAAGTAAATACTCTTAGTGGAGTAAAGTAATTAAATTACCACCCGAACAAAATTAATTATCATTGTACACCAGTCATAAGGGTTTAAAACAATTTAATTTTTGCATGGGTTCTGTGTCCCGAGATCAGAAAATTTTTTCTGGTTTTGGGTCTTCCTTAATTTCAGTGGCAAAGTTCTGTATTATACTCAAAATATCTTCAATATAAGCCATACATTTGTAAGTCTGGCGGACTGACAGACTTCAATATTAACTGTAGTTTTAGGGTCACAGGACAAGATGCACAATAATTTTGTTTTGATTTTGTTTTCAATTTTCCTTCTCATTTACCTTCACACTCATCTAAAGTTGCTGCGCCTGAAAAACACACATGCTCAGAAACACAGCAAATATAACTTAGCAAGGACTTGGTTGTTGACTTGATCTCCCAATAACAATTAGATTTTCTCTTTCTTGCTTCACTAAGTGTAACTCATTTAAACAATCATACATATAAACCTTAATTGTTTTCTACATGCCATAGCGAGCTTAGATGTGTCTCATTTTAGTATTATTCATTCAAGAAGCCTTAGTTTTACCAAAGTATTTGCCAATTATATTGATACGAGCAATACTTCAGCATGGTGTAAATAATGTGACCAATAATCTTCCAAGTCTTTCGGTTATTTATTTATTTGTTTGTTTGTTTGTTTGTTTGTTTGTTTATTTATTTATTTATTTATTTATTAAGGGTCTAAAGGGAAGTCAGCACACAGTAGCATTCACTGTTAAGCAGACAGCTGATGAAACAAAGGAACCTTGTACTTAAGGATTGACCATTTTTGCTTGTGCAAGGTTCAAGTCTCAACCTTTTGCTAACTGAATATTAAATTATATTTTAATCCACACAGCCATCTTGCTAGAGAGGCCTATACCTGGTGTGACTGGTCCACAGAGCTGGTATTGGGAGACGTCACATAGTGAGGGCCGTGGATCAGGGGTAATAAGTTGCATGGACTGTTCTATGTACACTCATAATTCAGTTAATTTCTAAGGCTGGTATTCAATAGCGAAGGAGTCAAATGAAAAAAAAAAGAATTCCGCTTATGACCCTGTTGCTTACGGTCCAGTGAAAACTGGAACTAGATTATTGAGGTCAAGCAAAAGTGGAGGAATAAACAAATCACATTGTTCAGTTCCTGGCCGTGTGATTGGTTGTTTTTTCTGCTTCTGCTTCCAAATATGACAATCTAGTTTTCACTGGATTTGTTAAAGGGACAAAGTCGTAATCTGAATTGGAAGAAATGGAAACATTCTGATTTTTTTTTAAATTGATTCTGTTGAGCTTATGACTCGATCCGCTTGTAACTCTGATTTTTGATCTCCACTAGGTTGTAAGCTGTCTTACAACTCTGACTTAACTTCTCTGTTGCTTATAAGTGAAAACCAGCCTTTAGGGATTTGACAGCAACACACAATTATAGTTTTTTGGCAGGCCATAAGGTGTAAAAAGTTAAATAAGCTTTCTACCATGATTTGCAACAGCTAGAAAGGTATTTCTTCTTGAGTTAAAGTTTGACGATCGAGCCTCGACTTTCATTTGAGTGCCAAGCCAGACACTGTACATGAAGGATCATACTGAAAGTAAGAAAAGACTACAAAAAATAGTATATTTGTAAGTGGCTGATATATGTATTTTAATGTCTTCTTTTAGTGGTCAACATATCCCTCTAACAGTGGCACATTTAGATATACTGTCTGTGATGTTGGTGTAAAACAGCCAAGCAACTGGATATGGAGTTATGGCATTGATCACAACAAACTTAAAAGAATTGATATTGCAGTCAACTACTCAATGAATCGATGTGCATCATATGATGATGCTAATGCAAGAAAATTCTGCTCTGAAAGGTTTGATGTTTATGGTTATCAATCAAATCAGGAACCAAATAATTCATTTTCTGATCCGAGAAATGGACACTACAGCAAAATAGAAACAGTTTCATTAGCAAGTAACTCATCTAACAATTCTGTCAGTGTACAAAACATTGCAGAGATGTCCCTGTTCATCAAGGAAAAAACTTCAAAAGTCTTCCTTGCTATTCATGACCAAGGAGCTTGTCTTGTGGTAAACTCCATTGTGGTGACTTATAATGTTTGTCCAAGGAAGACTTTACGTGATAGTCTTGTATTGTTGCCTCAAACAATTGCTCCAGTTAATGAGTCTAAGATTGTGAAAGTGATGGGTAAATGTACAGCCAATTCAGAATCTACCACACCAGAGTTGGGTGCCAACTGTGGAAGCAGTGGAGAATGGGTCAGAGGAGATGATTCTACAGGTGAATGTCTTTGTATAGCTGGATGGGAGAAAGTAGCTTCTGAATGCCAAGGTATGTACTGTGGTTTTTGATTACTATTGAACAATAATAAATATTATATAACATTCTGTACTAGGCAATTGTTATTGGAAATTACTATAGGC
>JAHPZR010019293.1:0-2500 GCA_019787425.1 Platygyra sinensis | reverse complement strand
AACAGTCCGAACAGTCGCGATCGTCGTCGGGATAACAAACCTCGGTAAGTACTTGGTGTATCCCTTATCAGTGTATTTAGAATGTAGCATTTATCCCTATTATATAACAATTATTCCATGAGCCCGCGTTGGATATGAAGTGATAAAATAACCAACGAGCGAGAATTTACTAAAGTGCATTAGATACACTATAATATCTGGAAGGGATACATGAGGTACTTAGGCAAACCTCTTAAACGTAGCCGCTGACCGGCTCGTATATTTTTGAAATATTGCCCGTGGGGGTTATCGGCATGGGCACATACTCATAAAGAAACAACTTCAAATGGTTGCAACAAATTATGACTGCTGTAAGGGCCTGATTACATGAGCCGGGCTGGCCCGGTTAGCCGGGCTGGTGTCAGTTTGCCGGGATCATCGGCACGTTTGTTAAACCCAACAAAAATCAACTCCGCGATTACATGACAACCGAGCCAGCCCGGTTAGCCGAGATTCCAGTATTGCAGTGCCGGGATCCCGGCTAACCGGCTGAGAGTTTTCCATGTAATCGCGTTTGCCGGGCCAGCCCGGCTTATTAAGCCAATGAGTACAAAATGAAGCTCCCTCCGGTCAGCCCACGGTTCATCGCATCAGCCATCAACCGATCAACCGGGCTGGCTCGCCTCATGTAATACCGGCCTGAAAGTCATCTCGGCATACCGAAGCAGCCCGGCTAACCGGGCCAGCCCGGCTCATGTAATCAGGCCCTAAGTCGTTTGTTGAAGTCAGAGCAAGCTGTAACTGTTTTAGCGAAATTTGAGACGCGAGGATAAGGTTGAACTAGTCTGCCCGACTTCTTCAATTAGATTCGAGTTTCCTTGGCTTGATGCCCGGTTAACGCCATTATGTTTATTGTAAAATCGAGCCAAATGTTCAGACTCTTAAACGGCTAACTTTATTTACTTCTCTTCAAAGTGTGTGCAGTGGGCTTTTTCAAAGACAAGCTTGGAAACGAGAAGTGCTCCAAATGCCCAGAACATAGTGTGGCGGGTACAGGCAGAAAAAGTTGTAAATGCAAGCGAGGATTTTTTCGAGCGGCGTGGGAGCGCTTTTCAGATAGTTGCACAGGTATTGTATTTAAACTGTCATGGTAGCTGCTTACTGCAGCTCAGGTTATATGGCTGCGGGCCATTACGTCTTGATGTGACATAGAGGTTTGATTCCCGGGGGGGGGGGGGGGGTAGGGGGGAGTGCTTGACCCATGTGTGGGTAAAGAGGCGCTGCCGAGGTTTGACCCTGTTTAGGTCAAAAACACTCTAAAAACCCTACCTTGTACATGTGTAGACCCTGTTTAGGACAAGAGACAAAAAACAAAATACTCACTCTTTCGTAACGTAACGTCTTTCACCCCATAATACCATTTCAATTGGAGAAATCATGTTTAATGTGTCTAAACCTAGTTATTGGGTCTCTACACTTGAACTAAACGAACGGCCATCAAGCAAAGCTCAAAGTTATTTAAATTAAAGGATACTGACCGACAACAGTAGCATTGTTTTCTAGAACATAATCTGATGTTGATCAATGACCTTAATGGTCGAGTAACGTCTCTAACCTCGTAATACCATACCTGTTTAGGACCGAGGCAAAGTCAAATTGTAGTCCTGTCAGGACGGCGAGGCCGACAAGCCATACCCTGTCCAGCGGAACGTCCCCGTATAGTCCAGATAAGGGAGTACCATCTTGGACAGGGGAGGAGGCTTGATTCCGCCACCTGAATTCCTTTGATGATCAGTACTGAACCTGACAATCCTTAAACCAATGATTATTTCAACACGTGGGTCCCCTGTTTAGGTGCAAGAACTGTTGTGAATCTCTTTGGTTAGAATGCCCACCGCTCGTAACCTAATGTGTATGCGTTATGCCTGGTCTCTTTAGGTATTCCTTCAGCACCAAGACATTCACGAAAGTTGGACTTCAATCAAACAACAGTAAACCCTATCCTGGTCGCAACCACGTCACCTCGGTGGCCGAAATGATTTATTTTATGAGATTGAATGCAAGATCGTGTGTCGGGAAGACGAATTAAGCTGCAGTCAAGACTGTGGAACACAAGTACTCTTTTTACCCAGACAGGGAAACTTTTCACAAACAAAAGCGACTATAACCAACTTGTTTCCACGAACGGGTACATATTCAAGATATTTCGCAAAAAATGGTGTCAGTGCAGTAGCAGAGAAGGACGGGTACTCTTCAAAGTCTGTAACATTACAAGTCACCACGTTAGAGTCAGGTATAGCGATCACGTTGATTCGATCGTGCTGTACGTACTAGTGATCTTTCTTTTCAATAATTCCTTTTTATTACACGACTAAGTCAGTTCAGAGGGCCAATAACTAAAATCAGCCAATCAGATTGCTCCGTTGCCGGTCCAATATTCTCTAAGTATTGGAACGGGCACTGTCCCGAATGATACCGCACGAAGATTTCTCGTAGTTTTACTTCTTTTTTTTTCTAAAAG
>JAHPZR010019292.1:2500-10000 GCA_019787425.1 Platygyra sinensis | reverse complement strand
TTCAAGAGTCGCAAAATATACGAAGACATCAAGATATGCGAGCCAAAACCAGCTATAATTAGCCAACAATGCGTAGTGTACAATTATAAATGTGATCTGTGTGATGCAGAGTATGTCGGCTACACCAGCCGACATTTACACCAACGCATTGACGAGCACCGTTATTCGGCAATCGGCAAGCACTTAAAGAACGATCACGGTCTGGAAACCATCGGTGACCTTAGCAACAACTTTTCCGCTTTAAAGAAGTGCAACGGAAAACTGGACTGTCTGATTTATGAAATGTTATTCATAAAGAAGAAAAGGCCATGCTTGAACACACAATCAGACTCCATACGCGCAAAACTATTTATTTAAATTTGTCACTCATCTAAATTTGTCACTTTTTACCTGCATACTTTATGTTCTATCACCTCGCACGCTATATTAAGCTGTGAAATTTTTTATTCTCTTTTCACTTGAAAATGATGACATGGAGTCATCGAAACGTTGTGTTAAACTTTTTTCGCTCATTTTTATCCTAAATTGAAGGAAACTTGAAAATAATACTTTAGAAAGATAGAAAAACACTAAAGAGATAATAATACACAATAAGGGAACAAGGATGGTCAAGGATGGAGAAGATTGGCACGGATTGCAAACAACAAATTTGAAAAGCTTAGCTAAACTTTTTAAACCGTTTAACCGTGACTGAGCCCCTTTAACCTTGAATCTATTAAGGTTATGTAGGAGGCAAGGTCACAAGAACGATACAAACATCACAGTTGAACGAGAAAACAAAAGGTTCAAGAATAAAACGTTTCCAGGGCAAACGGAAACGGCGTTCGAGAACCTAGTGTTCCAAATGGGTGCGTTAATCTTGGCTTGATAAAACTAATCTTTCCTATAAAAAAAAAACAAAAAAACAAAAAAACAAAAACAAAAACGTTATTTTCAAAAACATAATTTTGGGCTAGCGACAGGGGGGGTGCCTCAAACGCGACGTGCACTGTAAATTTATTGCACAGTATTTTTGGTGTCGATTATTGCTGCAGTTTATCGGGTACATCCAACAGAGAACAACTCAATTCGTTTTTTTAATTATGTCTTCGATTGCCAGAGGCCCAGTGGCTTACCAGTCTTCTTTATGGAGACGTTGTCACCATGGGCAATTGTGGCTTCCACCATGGACGTTTGACTGAGGAAACACTGAGACTGATGTTGGGAATGAAAGGTGTCACGCTTCTTTTTCAGCCACCATATTCACCACACCTCAACACTTATAATTATTGTTTTCAAGAAATGAATCAAAGAATGAAGTCTGAAGAGCACTTTTCTCAGGCATATACTGAAGTTGCCATAATGGATGCTCTCAATAGCATCAGTGACACACACTTTCATAACTATTTCCAGTATTGTGGTTACCTTCTCTAGGCTAATAAATTAAGGAACTGTTCATCTAAACTGTGATTTATTGATTTTTTTATTTATTTTTTTGCCGGAATAATTATATATGCTCCTTGTGATAACTCACCTGTATTTTTACATCCCCACCCCCTCCGCACACTCCTACCAATTTTTTTTTTTTTTTCAGGATACGGGTAAAATGTAAACAGGCAACTAACGTTTATTAATTTTACTCTAACGGTGTACCTTCAAGTGTGAAGCCCTAACTGCAGAAGTTTTGTATAAACTAAATGTTTATCATAACAAGGTCAATTTACCTCAGTAGTAGGCTTCATAGTTTAATATGCTACAAGAAAGGATGGTACAGAAAGCAAACAAGCCAGTATTACAGGTCATTTGACCATGGTGAAAGCATTAACCTCAACGGTATCATTCTACTAAGTGATTAGGAAGTTAATGTTGGTCTGTAACAAGTTCACCAGTGATGTCATCATGGCACTTAAGTATTCAATTTATGTACTTGAATTCATAAGTGATTCTTAAGACGATAATAATGAGCACATGTGCACTGTCCCTAACATTCCACTACCACGCCTCGTGTGAAATACCGTAAACTGCCGCTATAAACCCTGGGCTTATACAAATTCATAAGGGGTTTTGGATGGACTAAACAGGGATGAAGGGGAGGGGAAGCTTATAAGCGGAATATATAGCCCGTTTCAAAATGAGCTACAACAGCGTTGATCGAAACACGCTTTTCATATACTGGATTTTGGTAAAGCTTTACAATACTATAATAAAAGGACGTAAAAGCAGCAATTTTGTAACAATCTTAATGAAGAGAACAAGACTCTTAAATTTGAAAGACATGTTTCGGCAACTCCTGTGCCATCGTCAGTTTACGGATGGAATTGCAATGATAAACAATATATAGCGGAAAATTAGAATAACAATGGTATGATACAACAACTGATTACAAAGAAAGATTAAGATTTACATGAAACAATTGTTGATTTAGGGAGGGTTTCTACCACTTAATATGCACTGCCTCCTTGATTTATGCCTTGTCTTCCTTTATAGAGAGCTTCTCGAGCTTTCGCAGATCGGCAATGCCAACATTGTCATACTTAGCTGCTAAGTCGAAGATAAGGTTTCCAAAAGGACGTAAAAGCAACCCTATCTTCGACCTAGCAGCTAAGTATGACAATGTTGGCATTGCCGATTTCCGAAAGCTCAAGAAGCTCTCTATAAAGGAAGACAAGGCCGCTCTTGATCTCAGTTTCTTACGCAATTGTCAGTCTCTAAATGTGTTTGCCAAGTTCGTTTGCTTCAATCTACCGAATGTTAGCCAGCTCGATACCATTGCTATACGCAAAAGGCTTCTGAGGAGTGCCACATCGAAGAGATCGACGGAACACAGAAAACTCACCGTCGCCAAAGCACAACTTATTGGCTGGCTTAAAGAACGCCTGAACGGACTAGACTTCTACATACTTGAGAAAAGTCTGTGTGGCACCATCAAGGAAAATACGCGCAAGCTCGCCTCAGTGCACGAAAAGAAACTACAAAATCTCACCCGCAGCACTGTGCTTCCTTTCTCGGCCGATGACGTGGTTACGAATTTGTCCGCGTACTCGCCGACTGATGAGGAGCTCGATATCCTGAAATTTGGTCTCTCACACCCCATACACCCACCGAAAGTCAACAAAAGCGATGTATTTGTTGCGTTTGAGCAGATACACTATCTAGCGTCCAAGAAAATCAAGAACAAGAACTTATCTGGACAACTGGCATCAGAGCTCTCTCATCTCTGTCACTCGTATGTTTCTTCGTATCAACCATCACTCAGAGATCTCAAGAAGCATAAGGTGCTAAAAAATCTACGCAAGAATAAGGATATTGTTCTCGTGAAACCCGACAAAGGAAATGGGGTGGTAATTCTGGACCGCAGGGACTACGATCTTGGAATCCAAAATATCATACAGGATCGCTCGAAATTTAAACCACTGTCACAAGACTCAACCTTACAGAGGGAAGGTAAACTGCAACGCCTACTAAGAAAGCTGAATAAGAAGGGACACTTTGAGGATGATGACTATAGCAGAATCTATCCCAATGGCTCAAACCCGGCTCGAATCTATATGGCCTCCCTAAGATGCATAAACTACGGCAGCAGGGTGCGGTCCCTCCCTTCCGGCCGATCGTCTCTTCCATCGGGGCCTATACAATTATAATCTGGTCAAGTACCTGTGTAATTTATTGACACCCCTCATTCCCGCTGAGTTCTGCGCTGAGGATTCGTTCTCTTTCGTTAATGAGATCCAAAAACTGTCAATGCACAACAAGTTCATGGTGTCGTTTGACTTGGAGAGCCTTTTCACGAACATTCCTCTAGAGGAAAGTATAGATTTAGCTGTTAGTTACATCACTCAGTATACCAATACCACTTTTTCAGCTAAGGAGCTTAAAGATGTTTTTCAAATAGCCACAGCCCAATCTCACTTTTCTTTCAACGGTTCTTTTTATGATCAAGTTGATGGGGTAGCTATGGGATCCCCCTCGCACCAGTATTGGCCAATCTTTTTATGGGTGATCATGAGACGAAGTCGTTACAAAATTTCGGTCTTACGGAGGTTTTCTTCTACCGGCGGTACGTCGACGACACCTTTTGTTTATTTCCCTCTGAAGCCGATGCGGTGCAGTTTTTTCATTACCTTAACAGCAGGCATATAAATATGCGGTTCACCATGGAAAAAGAATCAGAAAATAGGCTGCCTTTTTTAGATGTCCTCATCGACAACAATCAGCTCCCTGTTCTCACTACGGTGTTTCGCAAATCCACCTTTACCAGCCTCCTTATGAATTTCACTAGCTTTACATCATACTCGTATAAGTTAGGCTTAATTAGAACTCTTATAGATAGAGCGTATAAGATTAATAGTACTTGGCTAGGATTCCATCAGGAAACAACTAAGATAAGGGATTTTTTACTCAAAAATTCTTATCCAGCACACATTATCGACAAGGCTATTAATTCCACTATCAATAAGTTTTTTTTTTCAGTTTAACAGGCAAAATGGCAACAGCCCAGCGTGCTCCTATGTTAAATTACCTTACGTGGGTAAATTTTCTGCTATTGCACAAAAGCGGATTCGCAGAACCATTCAGCGTTTTTGTGACAACAGCTTTAATATCAAGCTAGTGTTTTCTTCGTTCAAAATCGGCTCTTTGTTTAGCGTGAAAGACCTCATCCCTAAAGAGCTCAAATCATGCATTGTTTATAGATTCAGGTGTGCAGGCTGCGGTGCCTGCTATGTCGGCGAGACTTCCCGACACATTTGCACGCGCATAAAACGAGCACTTAAATATGGATAAGGCCTCTCACATTTTCAAGCATTTACAGGATTCACCTAGGTGTCGGGCACTTTGTTCGAGCGAGTGCTTTGTTGTCATAGATCAAGCAACAACACGGACACAATTAAAAATCAAGGAGGCAGTGCATATTAAGTGGGAGAAACCCTCCTAAATCAACAATTGTTTCATGTAAATCTTAATCTTTCTTTGTAATCAGTTGTTGTATCATATCATTGTTATTCTAATTTTCCGCTATATATTGTTCATTATTGTAATTCCATCCGTAAACTGACGATGGCACAAATTTAAAAGTCTTGTTGTCTTCATTAAGACTATAATAAAACCAATTCATTTCAGTTCAATCTAGAGGGTGGCATATAATCAGAAGTAATAGTTTGAAAATGTGAGAGGCCTTATCCATATTTAAGTGCTCGTTTATGCGCGTGCAAATGTGTCGGGAAGTCTCGCCGACATAGCAGGCACCGCAGCCTGCACACCTGAATCTATAAACAATGCATGATTTGAGCTCTTTAGGGATGAGGTCTTTCACGCTAAACAAAGAGCCGATTTTGAACGAAGAAAACACTAGCTTGATATTAAAGCTGTTGTCACAAAAAACGCTGAATGGTTCTGCGAATCCGCTTTTGTGCAATAGCAGAAAATTTACCCACGTAAGGTAATTTAACATAGGAGCACGCTGGGCTGTTGCCATTTTGCCTGTTAAACTGAAAAAAAAAACTTATTGATAGTGGAATTAATAGCCTTGTCGATAATGTGTGCTGGATAAGAATTTTTGAGTAAAAAATCCCTTATCTTAGTTGTTTCCTGATGGAATCCTAGCCAAGTACTATTAATCTTATACGCTCTATCTATAAGAGTTCTAATTAAGCCTAACTTATACGAGTATGATGTAAAGCTAGTGAAATTCATAAGGAGGCTGGTAAAGGTGGATTTGCGAAACACCGTAGTGAGAACAGGGAGCTGATTGTTGTCGATGAGGACATCTAAAAAAGGCAGCCTATTTTCTGATTCTTTTTCCATGGTGAACCGCATATTTATATGCCTGCTGTTAAGGTAATGAAAAAACTGCACCGCATCGGCTTCAGAGGGAAATAAACAAAAGGTGTCGTCGACGTACCGCCGGTAGAAGAAAACCTCCGTAAGACCGAAATTTTGTAACGACTTCGTCTCATGATCACCCATAAAAAGATTGGCCAATACTGGTGCGAGGGGGATCCCATAGCTACCCCATCAACTTGATCATAAAAAGAACCGTTGAAAGAAAAGTGAGATTGGGCTGTGGCTATTTGAAAAACATCTTTAAGCTCCTTAGCTGAAAAAGTGGTATTGGTATACTGAGTGATGTAACTAACAGCTAAATCTATACTTTCCTCTAGAGGAATGTTCGTGAAAAGGCTCTCCAAGTCAAACGACACCATGAACTTGTTGTGCATTGACAGTTTTTGGATCTCATTAACGAAAGAGAACGAATCCTCAGCGCAGAACTCAGCGGGAATGAGGGGTGTCAATAAATTACACAGGTACTTGACCAGATTATAATTGTATAGGCCCCGATGGAAGAGACGATCGGCCGGAAGGGAGGGACCGCACCCTGCTGCCGTAGTTTATGCATCTTAGGGAGGCCATATAGATTCGAGCCGGGTTTGAGCCATTGGGATAGATTCTGCTATAGTCATCATCCTCAAAGTGTCCCTTCTTATTCAGCTTTCTTAGTAGGCGTTGCAGTTTACCTTCCCTCTGTAAGGTTGAGTCTTGTGACAGTGGTTTAAATTTCGAGCGATCCTGTATGATATTTTGGATTCCAAGATCGTAGTCCCTGCGGTCCAGAATTACCACCCCATTTCCTTTGTCGGGTTTCACGAGAACAATATCCTTATTCTTGCGTAGATTTTTTAGCACCTTATGCTTCTTGAGATCTCTGAGTGATGGTTGATACGAAGAAACATACGAGTGACAGAGATGAGAGAGCTCTGATGCCAGTTGTCCAGATAAGTTCTTGTTCTTGATTTTCTTGGACGCTAGATAGTGTATCTGCTCAAACGCAACAAATACATCGCTTTTGTTGACTTTCGGTGGGTGTATGGGGTGTGAGAGACCAAATTTCAGGATATCGAGCTCCTCATCAGTCGGCGAGTACGCGGACAAATTCGTAACCACGTCATCGGCCGAGAAAGGAAGCACAGTGCTGCGGGTGAGATTTTGTAGTTTCTTTTCGTGCACTGAGGCGAGCTTGCGCGTATTTTCCTTGATGGTGCCACACAGACTTTTCTCAAGTATGTAGAAGTCTAGTCCGTTCAGGCGTTCTTTAAGCCAGCCAATAAGTTGTGCTTTGGCGACGGTGAGTTTTCTGTGTTCCGTCGATCTCTTCGATGTGGCACTCCTCAGAAGCCTTTTGCGTATAGCAATGGTATCGAGCTGGCTAACATTCGGTAGATTGAAGCAAACGAACTTGGCAAACACATTTAGAGACTGACAATTGCGTAAGAAACTGAGATCAAGAGCGGCCTTGTCTTCCTTTATAGAGAGCTTCTTGAGCTTTCGGAAATCGGCAATGCCAACATTGTCATACTTAGCTGCTAGGTCGAAGATAGGGTTGCTTTTACGTCCTTTTGGAAACCTTATCTTCGACTTAGCAGCTAAGTATGACAATGTTGGCATTGCCGATCTGCGAAAGCTCGAGAAGCTCTCTATAAAGGAAGACAAGGCATAAATCAAGGAGGCAGTGCATATTAAGTGGTA
>JAHPZR010019291.1:0-14869 GCA_019787425.1 Platygyra sinensis | reverse complement strand
ATTTGAACCTGTAATGTATTGGGAAAGCTTATGAGGAACAAACAAAGATTACAATATTTATGTTGGAAGTCCTACTACCTTGTCAAAATCTTTTGTTTTGCCCGTCGTACACTATGCATCAATTACGTAACCTACACGTTTTTTTTGGTAAGTTAATCAGTTCGGAGTAAACAACTGTTGCGATTTTGTGGCAGGGTCAAGCTCCCAAAAAACAGAACAATAACATACAACAAAGAACTTTGACGGTTTCATAGCATCCCCATTCTATTAGTATACCGGGAGTCTGTCTTAAGGTGTAGCATTTCTGGAATGCTTTGTGGTGAAGGGCCAAGGTTTTTCCTTTCTACCCAGAACCCAGTATACCCCATCTATTGGTGGTACATTATACTAGGAGTTTGCATGTGAAAGTATAGTGCTGGCGTACAGAGCTTGCAAGGAAATAACTGATACTAAGCGCGTAATTTGAAATTCTAACGAGTAAACTAGGAGTTGGTGGTAGCATAGTTTAAGATTTTAAAGGCAATTTTGTGACACAACAGCAGAGCCGCAAAATACTTTTTCGGCTCATCTCGAGAAAAGAATGTATACAACATGCTACAACTTGGTTTTAAAGGAACCCAGGAAACCTTAAGTAAGCATGGATTTCCACAAGTATTCTTTTTTAAAAATTTAGCCTTTATGCCTAAACGTTACCAGTCTAAAAAGTTGAAAATGAGACGTTTTTAATTACACGATTTGGTGAGATTTACCGGGGGGAAACTTGAGGCTCGTCGACGCAAACGTCGACATCGAAGGTCATAATGAAATCGCCTTAAAGCAAGGAATCAAAATCCACAGAACAACATGATCAATGCAAGCTTTCCTTTTTCGCCTCGACGGCACATGTACCTCCAGTGGGTCCGAATTATCTAACTCAACGGGTCTGAGATTTTTTGAGTCGACGAATCACATTTTGAACGCCTCAACGGCAAGATATCCTGTGACGTAATGAATTGTCCTGTGGTTTCGCTTTCGACATAACGCAAGGCTAAAGCATGTTGGCTTCACAGTTAAGTTTCCTCTCTTTTCTTCCCCCGACCCTAGCATAGCTGCAGTCGGCAGTTCACCTCCGGAATGGAAGTATTTTGTCTAACACTTCGCTGCTGCTGAATACACCTGAGCCAAAAAATAATGATCTCCTGAAGTGGACTTGATCGATATCTTGGCACCTCCAGACACGAATCGTGCAAAATTGCTCACTCATAATAATGGAACAGCCAAACACATAAAGCTCATGTCGTCTTCCTCCGAGAGGCCAGTACTCTAAACCATTCATGACTTCATGAATACTTCCACAAGTAACTAGCAGACATCATATTTCACTCTCATTTATCATCTGTCCTTGATTTTCTAGCCCGAGCTGGAGCTATTGCTCGATGCATCGATCGATATTTCCACGTGCATTCACAAGTCACCCCGGAATGCCCGATGATGTAAAAAGCACAATCGGCTGCGCATGTCTTAATCTTACATCCGACAGATTTTGGCCTTCTTCCCTCGCTATTATAAAGAATAGGCACTGCCTCCCTAGGGCTCGCCAGCAATTATTCTTAGTCTCAGGTAAAGGGTAGTTTTCCCTCCTTTTGAATCTATCTTAATATAACCCTTTACTTAATCACTGAATAGCTCAATATCGCAAACATTTTTTTGTCAGTTTATTTCCCTTCTCAACAAACCGAGCTTTAGCCTGGCAATGCACACTCTTAACCAATTCCTCGAAAACGGGCAGGAGCTGAAATGTCATCTTGTGGACATTTCTAATGGAGATGGAGAAACAATGATTGACGTGGTTAAGTTAATATATTGATATAATTGGAGCAACGAACTGTTCCTCAAAAGTTTCTCAGTGGGGATCATCAATTACAGCGATTAGTTCCATGGACCACAGACCAACTTTTTCGGTACCAAACATAATGGACCAATCCTGAGTGGTTATCTAGCTCACCAACCACCCCACCCACTCACTGCCAATCAAGG
The DNA here is from genome assembly GCA_019787425.1 of Platygyra sinensis. Taxonomy (NCBI): domain Eukaryota; kingdom Metazoa; phylum Cnidaria; class Anthozoa; order Scleractinia; family Merulinidae; genus Platygyra; species Platygyra sinensis. The sequence continues at coordinate 12,853 of JAHPZR010019291.1, read as the reverse complement.
AAGGTGTTTGTCAACATGTGGTATGATACCCTTTCTACAATGAGTTATTTGCTTTTGGCCGCGATGTATTTTTTAATTTACAAATTTCACAACTACCCTGGCGTGCCAAGCATGGGAAACCGCAGGGCTCCGATCATCGGTTTTTTAAACGTATATGGTCCAAGCGTTTTAGACACCTCACCCGTCAAACTTTTTAGGCTATTTGAACCTAAGAAGAAACCTGTTGTCATTTGGTCCTCTACGTTGTTCGAAGTAGCAATTTGTGGTCCAGAACATTACCAGCGGAAAATTAAGCTTCGAATTGGGAAAAAAACGCTATACAGAAAATTGGCTGTTGTTGATTTTTAAAAGAGCTTTTTATCCAAATCTTGCTTGGATTCATTATCTTCGAAAAATGCGTGGTAACCCCCAATTTTCTTTTCGGATTTCAATACCACTCGTTATGATTTGCTCTTGTCCCGCATATTCAGTGAACCGCGCAAAAATACCTTTGAATTAGTAGGCACCGTCCTTAAGACAGCCAACAATGTTTTTCACATTTCATCATGGGCTAGTCCAAGATGGCGGTACCCTTGGCAGGTGAGTAGGGCTTATTTGTGCTAAAATTTTGCGTGGTTGCTATGGAAACGTGAAAGGTTTAAATGGTATAAATAAACTGTAAGAATCTAGATAAACATTTAGAGAAATCAATTAACTAAACGTTAAGCTGATAGTGTCGATTTTTGACAAGAAACGTTCAGGACCTTTCGAAATAAGCATTTAAGTACAATTTGTCATTTAATACGAAAGGCGTAGCAGTAGATGACATAACGAGAGATTTTGAAAATATGGAGTTTAAAGATGTATCAAAAGGAAAATGATAATAAATAGCAGTTTTCCTTTGATATGAGGGTCATTTCATACATTGCTAAAGATGATTTTTATTTATTCATTACAGCGGAGCTCCAGCGGCCCGAAGGGTCGACAGCGGAGCCCCATACCCATATAGGGAAACAAAAAGGAAACCCATGAATTGATTTTCTCATGTTATCGTGGCCAGCGGTAGTTCTCGTGGGCGCGTACGCACGACGACGACGACGGCGGCTTGTGGTGAGGTCGCGCAAAATGGCAGCCATACTCCAAATAATAGGTTGACAGAGACATGCAGTCCTAGTTTACCGCGCACTTTTTGATATATGACATCATGTCATGATCAATTGACACCTGTCAAATGAAGTTATCTGCTGACCAGTATCACGTGACCATATCGGTGTTCTATTTTCAAATTTGCGTATGATCCCTCATGTGTATGATCCAGCAGGCATATAAATATGTTAGCTTGAGTTTGTGGCCCTGTTTAGCGTTTTCGAGCTGAAACACAAGGCTATAAGCCACATTTTAGTCACATTTAATCTATATTAAACAGTTAGATAATCCATGGCCATATTTAAGTCATGTTTAATTACCAGAAACCTGACTTAAATTGACGACTTAATTATAGTCAGGTTTTAGTTTCCCTTAAACGTACATTAATTTTGTCAGAAGATTTAAATGCATTTAGGTAAAACAGTAAATATCCTCCTAGAACATCCTCAAACCGACCAATTTGACTAACAAAAGACGGATCAAAGCTGGCCAATTACTGATGACAAACTTTACACGAGTCTTTCAGCAAATGACATCATGGCTTAACTGACCAATCGTTTTCAACTGACCAGACTTAAAACAACATCCACTGACACACACTATTCACTTGACTCTGAAGATGACTTCCGCTTAGGTTGTCGAAACACCAGTCACCAACAACAGTTCTTTTCAGAACTACACTCACCCGGACGATCACACAATACGAACTACTAAAAAGTTTTTTTTTATAAAATCCTTCCCCTTCTCCCAATTGTTATCCCAAAATCTAGTTCGCTAAAACGCTTCTGGTATTAGCTCCCGACATGTTGTTTTGTTGCGGAGATTGGGCGACTTCGTAACCGCAAGAAAAGCTGCGAACAGGGGGAGTTGTTTGTAAAGTTCTTTCGTGTCAAAAAAGCAAGTGTGGGAGATGGAGGGGAGAGCGGGCGCGTGCTGGATGACGTTTTTAGGATTTAGGTAACGGTACGATCATGTTGCAACTTCGTAAAAGTCGCTAAAATTAACCGACTGTCGCAAAAGTATTCGAAAACCAATTCGGCCAAGTTGTAGAAAAACTTTCCGACCTCATTTTGTGCTTGTTTGGTCTCGTGAAAGCAACGAAATTTAGATATATTCGAGCGAATATTCTCAGTGCGTTCAAAATGTTTTGGCAAAGAGTTGCCTCCCCTGTCAAAGTTTATACAACCAAAAATATTTTTTGGCTGAGCGCGGAAAGGCCTAGGAACGAGTTTAGCGCTAGAGAGTTACGCAGGATTTGTAAGCAGCGGTTTTCCCAGTAAAATCGCGTATGCTAAGAGATGACAACAGGAGACAAAGGTAAACTATTCATTCTTTTCCTTCCTTTATTTACTCTTTCCCTACTCAGCAAGATTGTGTGCTCTTCTGTGGTGAATCGCTAGAAGATGAGTATGCTAATCTCGAGTCAAAAGCTTACCAGATGCTTTTCGATTACATCAGATCGGAAGTTCTTGGAAACGAGAAAATACTCAGATTGACTGAAATGACAGAACTACTTGCTTCGTATCTCACGTCTATGGGTGTTGAAGAAATCAAGTTATACACAAAGAAGCACATCAGACGGAATCTCCAAGCAGGATTTGGCGATGTCCACCTCTTTGAAAATTTGTTTGAAACCACCAGTGTCTTTATAGTTCTGCCAATTTGTCACCACTTCAGATAGCCAAATACATAACGACCATTATTCTGGAAAAACAGGACAATGCAAGCCAGTCTTCTCGGAGCGCAAATATACATCGGGCTGCTGAATCGTTACGGCCACGGGCTCGCCTATTCCCAGCTTGAAGAAAGCAACACTGCACTGTGCTTTTCCGAAAAGGGCATCAACAATTGAAATCTCATTGCCAGATAACATCCATCCTCATGTTAGCACTACTTTGGCACTGGATAACATTGACCGCCTAGAAGAAACGTTATCGGGCGAAGGAACATCGCACAAAGTAAATAGAATAGCGGTGTGCCAAGGCGAGGCATTTCGGACCACAACTTCCCCTGAGCCATCAACGCACATAGTTAAGACAAAAAAAGGAGGAGTGTCAAGGCACTGGATACAGAAAATCTTTCCATTTACAATGCAGGATACCGAAGCGGACTTCGTTCTAGAAGATTTGTAGAAGTTACTTGCCAAGAAGCACTTGAAAACGCTCCGAAGAAAAAACCTTCTACGGGTCTTAGTGCGACTACATCCATACGCCAGGCAGAAAGTTAGTGGATGGAGTGGATTTAATATTTCGGTGAGCAATAAAGTTAAAGTTCGTCAAGTCAGTGTGCGGTATCTTCCTACGATCAACGCACCTGCAACAATAAGGGAACTCTGGCAAAAGAACTACAAAAAAGTGGTCATTCGCAGACGTGATCATGCAGCCATCAGCATGTACGATAGATGCTATGGCCCTCGTGCAGAGGCTCATAGGGGACCACAAGACGTTTGCCGAGGTGGCCGAATGTTTACTGTGCTTGGTGCTACACGCGGGATCTAACTCTAAGAGAATAGATGCTATATTGACGTATACAAAGAGAACTCCATCAAGAATGTAGAAAGAAGAGAAGAGGGGAGCTGAATTTGGAAATGAATTTAGAAACATTTTATCCGAACACAAGGTGCAGCAGTGGAGAAAATTCCTTTTGAATCCAAAGAAAAAAAGTCCTTCACAGAGTTTGTGGTAAAGGAGAGGAGACGGGATAAGTACAGAACAAAGTTGACAAGCAAGGTACTTTTCGTGACATGCGAAAGTGACTGTTACGAGATTACCTCGCAAGCTGCCAATATAGTTGATGAACTCAACTCCACACAGGAGGAAACTGATACCAGGCTTATTCAACATGCAGCTCATGCTGCTAGATCGGGTTACAAGGCCGTGGTTGTGGCATCAGAAGATACAGACGAATTCTTGCTTTTGCCTGGCGTTTAAGTGCTTTATTCCGGCATCCATCTATGTCAAGTGTGGAACGCAGACAAGAACTAGGTATGTCAGTATCTCCAGTGGGGTGGCAGCCGTGGGAGGAGAACACATGCCTAATTGGTATGTATGCTCTTCACTGGCTGTGACACAGTGAGTGCCTTCGCTGGAAGAGGAAAGATAACATGCCCTACGACTTGTCAAGCAAGCACACATCCTACCAAGAAATGTTCAAGCAGCTGAATATGGAATGGGTTCTATCAGATCACAGGCGTCCCAAGCTCACGTTTAGAGAAAGCGAAGAATTATTGCCCCCGCAGGGTTTTTGGCCCCAGAGGGCCAAAAACCCGAGGAGGCACCTTAGGACTCCCCGCGTAATTGCCCCCGCAGGGTTTTTGGCCCCAGAGGGCCAAAAACCCGAGGAGGCACCTTAGGACTCCCCGCGTAATAGAGAGAGAAGAAGAGAGAATGTAGGTATTTCCGGTATATAGCCGCAAAAAATCTCGATTTGATCGCTTGCACGCCCGCAAGGTATCGACGTTTTTCCCGCAAACGCTCATGGGAGGCCAGCAAAGGGACACGGGCGCGAGGACTTGCGGGATCGGTGTCTTTGCCACGAGCTTTGTCCTTGGTTTAGATCTCGAGTTCAAGCGTCCCTGAAAAGCGTTTGTATTTGCCGGCCTCCATTACTATTTCAGCGCGATCAAATAAGTTCGCTTCGAAATGGCCGAGATTATGATCTAAAACAAATTGAAAACGCTTTCAGAGATCCTGAAGATGGATTTTGGGGGAAAAACAGCTCAGAGAGTCCTGAAGTATACTAGATCAAAATTCGAGGCCAGTGTGGTTCATTTGCGACTAAATAGCTAAATCAGTACAGTACCTTCCGATCGTCAGAATTACCCAAGGATAACAATAAGGTGACAGGCCTGCGCGACTCCCATTCACGTGTAGTAGCCGCTTAGGAAGTTTTGCCCCTTTTGTATGGTACGATCGGAGGATCTTTGAATATTTCGCTAAGCACTAATCCTGTGTTTTCAGGGAGACATTTCGTCAGAGTAAAGCCGTTAGAGGTCATATTTCTGTGTGGCTTCCGCTGTTATCCGCTTGTAATTTGCAGAGTTTGACACCTCTGTCTTTTTGCCAGTTTTTTTCTCTTGATATTGCAAGATATGTTTTAGGTTCTCTCAAATGTTGGCTCTGGAGGAATAAAGTTTGAAATATTCCTTTGGCATCTCGTTTATTTGGATGGCTTATTTTCACTGAGTAATCTTACGGCAGGGATCCAAATGTAAATGTTTTGCGGCGTTTTCATTGAGGACAAAAAGCTTGACTCTAATTTGCATATATGGCGACTGTAACGCGATACTTATGTTTACATTTCACTCCTGTTGTGCTTTCGAGATACGTTTGCTCGTACACCTCTTTTCTTTTCTAAGGATGTTATTTTTCCGGCCCAGACTGAATATTCTTATTTTTCTGCCGATTTTAGGCTGAAAATATTCTTGTATTATTCTTACATTATAGCTTATGGCATTTTCGTTTTATTTAGAATTTATTAGGCTATCAAGTACAAGTGTTTGGTTTCTGGATCTGGATCGCGTTCAGCACATTGTGCATGTGCTCTGGACACCACTTTTCGTAGCGAGGCCAAGATGTCACGTCAAAATATATTCTTATATAAAAAAGAGTTCATATCAAGACAATTGTTTTTTTTTTAGTATCTGACTAGAACAATAACGTTCAATATTATTGTTTCAATGAGCAGAAATATAAGAAAGCGGGGGCAGCTTTAGTGATAACTATTACTAGTAGAGAGAGAAGAAGAGAGAATGTAGGTATTTCCGGTATATAGCCGCAAAAAATCTCGATTTGATCGCTTGCACGCCCGCAAGGTATCGCCGTTTTTCCCGCAAACGCTCATGGGAGGCCAGCAAAGAGACACGGGCGCGAGGACTTGCGGGATCGGCGTCTTTGCCACGAGCTTTGTCCTTGGTTTAGATCTCGAGTTCAAGCGTCCCTGAAGAGCGTTTGTATTTGCCGGCCTCCATTACTATTTCAGCTGCGATCAAATAAGTTCGCTTCGAAATGGCCGAGATTATGACCTAAAACAAATTGAAAACGCTTTCAGAGATCCTGAAGATAGATTTTGGGGGAAAAACAGCTCAGAGAGTCCTGACGTATACTAGATCGAAATTCGAGGCCAGTGTGGTTCATTTGCGACTAAATAGCTGAATCAGTATAGTACCTTCCGATCGTCAGAATTACCCAAGGATAACAATAAGGTGACAGGCCTGCGCGACTCCCATTCACGTGTAGTAGCCGCTTAGGAAGTTTTGCCCGTTTTGTATGGTACGATCGGAGGATCTTTGAATATTTCGCTAAGCACTAATCCTGTGTTTTCAGGGAGACATTTCGTCAGATGAAGCCGTTAGAGGTCATATTTCTGTGTGGCTTCCGCTGTTATCCGCTTGTAATTTGCAGAGTTTGACACCTCTGTTTTTTTGCCAGTTTTTTTCTCTTGATATTGCAAGATATGTTTTAGGTTCTCTCAAATGTTAGCTCTGGAGGAATAAAGTTTGAAATATTCCTTTGGCATCTCGTTTATTTGGATGGCTTATTTTCACTGAGTAATCTTACGGCAGGGATCCAAATGTAAATGTTTTGCGGCGTTTTCATTGAGGACAAAAAGCTTGACTCTAATTTGCATATATGGCGACTGTAACGCGATACTTTTGTTTACATTTCACTTCTGTTGTGCTTTCGAGATACGTTTGCTCGTACACTCTTTTCTTTTCTAAGGATGTTATTTTTCCGGCCCAGACTGAATAGTCGTATTTTTCTGCCGATTTTAGGCTGAAAATATTCCTGTATTATTCTTACATTATAGCTTATGGCATTTTCGTTTTATTTAGAATTTATTAGGCTATCAAGTACAAGTGTTTGGTTTCTGGATCTGGATCGCGTTCAGCACATTGTGCATGTGCTCTGGACACCACTTTTCGTAGCGAGGCCAAGATGTCACGTCAAAATATATTCTTATATAAAAAAGAGTTCATATCAAGACAATTGGTTTTTTTTAGTATCTGACTAGAACAGAAACGTTCAATATTATTGTTTCAATGAGCAGAAATAAAAGAAATCGGGGGCAGCTTTAGTGATAACTATTACTAGTTATATATTTATTGCCCCCGCAGGGTTTTTGGCCCCAGAGGGCCAAAAACCCGAGGAGGCACCTTAGGACTCCCCGCGTAATAGAGAGAGAAGAAGAGAGAATGTAGGTATTTCCGGTATATAGCCGCAAAAAATCTCGATTTGATCGCTTGCACGCCCGCAAGGTATCGACGTTTTTCCCGCAAACGCTCATGGGAGGCCAGGAAAGGGACACGGGCGCGAGGACTTGCGGGATCGGCGTCTTTGCCACGAGCTTTGTCCTTGGTTTAGATCTCGAGTTCAAGCGTCCCTGAAAAGCGTTTGTATTTGCCGGCCTCCATTACTATTTAAGCGCGATCAAATAAGTTCGCTTCGAAATGGCCGAGATTATGATCTAAAACAAATTGAAAACGCTTTCAGAGATCCTGAAGTTGGATATTGGGGGAAAAACAGCTCAGAGAGTCCTGAAGTATACTAGATCGAAATTCGAGGCCAGTGTGGTTCATTTGCGACTAAATAGCTAAATCAGTACAGTACCTTCCGATCGTCAGAATTACCCAAGGATAACAATAAGGTGACGGCCTGCGCGACTCCCATTCACGTGTAGTAGCCGCTTAGGAAGTTTTGCCCCTTTTGTATGGTACGATCGGATGATCTTTGAATATTGCGCTAAGCACTAATCCTGTGTTTTCAGGGAGATATTTCGTCAGAGTAAAGCCGTTAGAGGTCATATTTCTGTGTGGCTTCCGCTGTTATCCGCTTGTCATTTGCAGAGTTTGACACCTCTGTTTTTTTTTTGCCAGTTTTTTTCTCTTGATGTTGCAAGATATGTTTTAGGTTCTCTCAAATGTTAGCTCTGGAGGAATAAAGTTTGAAATATTTCTTTGGCATCTCGTTTATTTGGATGGCTTATTTTCACAGAGTTATCTTACGGCAGGGATCCAAATGTAAATGTTTTGCGGCGTTTTCATTGAGGACAAAAAGCTTGACTCTAATTTGCATATATGGCGACTGTAACGCGATACTTACGTTTACATTTCACTTCTGTTGTGCTTTCGAGATACGTTTGCTCGTACACTCTTTTCTTTTCTAAGGATGTTATTTTTCCAGCCCAGACTGAATATTCTTATTTTTCTGCCGATTTTAGGCTGAAAATATTCTTGTATTATTCTTACATTATAGCTTATGGCATTTTCGTTTTATTTAGAATTTATTAGGCTATCAAGTACAAGTGTTTGGTTTCTGGATCTAGATCGCGTTCAGCACATTGTCCATGTGCTCTGGACACCACTTTTCGTAGCGAGGCCAAGATGTCACGTCAAAATATATTCTTATATAAAAAAGAGTTCATATCAAGACAATTGGTTTTTTTTTAGTATCTGACTAGAACAAAAACGTTCAATATTATTGTTTCAATGAGCAGAAATATAAGAAAGCGGGGGCAGCTTTAGTGATAACTATTACTAGTTCATATAAGCGCTACGGCTGTGCGAGTTGGAACGTGACCTTTCATCTTACGCGGTGTTAGGTTACGCGAGAACGTTGAGAATTTGAGCGCGTTATAAGACTTTGTATGGGGAATAAAATATCGCCGATTTACAACGCTAAATACTTTGAAATATCCACATATATTAAGTAAGATGATTAAAACAAACTTACCTTTTGTGTGTCCGTTATGCTTTTTCGTTATTTTCGCTGTTTTGGGCGTTTTATGTCACTACTGTTCTTCCCTTCATAAGACGGAGTCAAGGTAGCACACTCGGATTTCGACCGTTGTCAACTCGGAGGCGGTTTGCGTCCAGAAAATCCATCCGATGGGAAATTTTTTCGTCCACAGTGAAGGCTCTATGATCCTTGCACCCACACAAATGTCTCTTCCTCGAAAATCTTCGCGCATTACGCTGAAAATGAGCATTTTCCACAGCCGATTCCACGATCGCTTCTTTATACAGCACCGTGTGATACTGTGGTCCGACACGGCCGCGGAATAGTCTTGGGCCCAAGGTCAAATTTCACGCTACCCGGGGTGATACAGTCAATTAATGTACATCACTTACCCCATCCCCTGAGTGAACTATCGCCTTGCTCCATTGTCCCGATCAACCAATGGCATAGCGAGGTGACGTGACGAGAGATAAACAACGGACACGATTTGAATATACAATGGAGCAAGGCGATAGTTCACTCAGGGGATGGGGTAAGGATGTACATTAATTGACTGTATCACCCCGGGTAGCGTGAAATTTGACCTTGGGCCCAAGCCTATTCCGCGGCCGTGTCGGACCACAGTATCACACGGTGCTGTATAAAGAAGCGATCGTGGAATCGGCTGTGGAAAATGCTCATTTTCAGCGTAATGCGCGAAGATTTTCGAGGAAGAGACATTTGTGTGGGTGCAAGGATCATAGAGCCTTCACTGTGGACGAAAAAATTTCCCATCGGATGGATTTTCTGGACGCAAACCGCCTCCGAGTTGACAACGGTCGAAATCCGAGTGTGCTACCTTGACTCCGTCTTATGAAGGGAAGAACAGTAGTGACATAAAACGCCCAAAACAGCGAAAATAACGAAAAAGCATAACGGACACACAAAAGGTAAGTTTGTTTTAATCATCTTACTTAATATATGTGGATATTTCAAAGTATTTAGCGTTGTAAATCGGCGATATTTTATTCCCCATACAAAGTCTTATAACGCGCTCAAATTCTCAACGGTTCTCGCGTAACCTAACACCGCGTAAGATGAAAGGTCACGTTCCAACTCGCACAGCCGTAACGCTTATATGAATAAATATATAATAATTCTTCGCTTTCTCTAAACGTGAGCTTGGGACGCCTGTGATCAGATATCCTTTTTCAAAGCCTCCAAGCGTTTGCATGTAAGCTTAATTGCTCTCAACCAGAAACTGATAACATCAACGAGCTGATGTACAAGTTATTCTGCACCAAGAAGGATGACATCGACTCCACCCAGTTACCACCTTGTGTTGACTGCTTGTTCAAGCATGTGTCTCGCGCAAACTTCCAAGCAGCCATTTGGAAGCGAAGTCTGCAAAGCTGTCAACGGGCACCGACCCCCATTGGATCTGGCTGGCGCGAAGATGGTGACCAATTTGCCATTGACTGGATGAGCGGTGACCCAGCCCTTACAGAACTACTATCTTGCTCGTGTACACAGTCCGGATTATCCCGATATATTAGGACGGGCAAGACGCCATGAAGCTATTGTTAGCAAGGAAAATTGCGGACCTTTTATGCAGAAAAAGAAGATATCCGGCATTATCCGAGAGTTTTTTTGACGTAACGTTGAGAAGGAGAATACGCGGCCATTTTGGAATTGAGAGAACGCAAACTGTATTCTTATCTTTGAGTTTTCTGGTTTTAAGCGACGATGTAGACGCGATTTTGTGGTCATATCCCAAAGTTAGTAAAGAGTACGCGTTATTTTCTAGTATTTGCGTATTTTACATCGAGCTGTTTATACTTTTTGCTGGTTCTAGGATTGTTAAAGTTTCATCATGCCAAATTCCACGGCTGTAATTATAAACAACGCCGATATTTTGTAAACTCTCTTTGAATTCTCGATCGATCGAACAACGCGGACAACGCGCAGTTCAGTATGAAAGGGTATGTGATTCCACTAATCCAGGAACAAAAACGGAAATAAACTACTTACCAATGCCAGAATTCTGCAAAGCAGTCTCTCTTAAGCTCTCTTAGAAATCGCGCTGGCTGCGCTTTTAATTCCGATGTGGTGATTCGATCAAGCTAACGGCTAGATTTCTTCAAACTCTTTCAAGACGCTTTCAATAAACCCAAAAACAGAGTTGCTTTTAAAATCCTTCTTTAATTAATACAAAATATACAAGGCCGCAATTAGATACCCCTCCGTTCGAGTAAGCATAATGGACAGGTCAAAAGATCACGATTCGCCCGACCTTCGTCCGTCATCTCGGAAATATTGGTTTGTTATAAAACGTGACACTTGAATCGTAACGCGAATTCTCATTGGTTGAAATGCGAGTCACCGCCGTCCTGATATATTGGGATAATCCGGACTGGTACAAGGGCATGTCAACTTCTTACCTGCAGTTGCCTGGCAAATGGTTTAAAGTGCACAGATGTGGGCAAGCTATTAGAGTGTGACAACAGATTTGAAGATTTTACCGAGGAGTTTGTTTTAGACGACGAGGACGAGAATAAGTAACTTTATCTATCAATTTAACACACGCACAAGCATGCACAAGCAGTTTCTTATATCCTGAATAATTAGTAATGTTTAACATTTGACCAGTGTAGCCATGGAAACAATCTAGGAACAATTTCTTCAAGTTAAATATTGTAAAGAATTTGTTATCCCGAACGAGGTTAGTGAGGCTATTTTGAATACGAACATTTTGCATAGGGTCTATAATATAGCAAAGCAAGCATTAAGAGTCCACGTCGTTTACAACGAGCGTTCGAAAGTAACTCATGCAATTTACAAGAGAACGTTCTTTTGTTTACATTTTCCGTCTTATTGTTCTTATTTGTAATTTGACAAGTGATGCTATGGAAACCATTCAGGGGTTATACATATAAGTCATATGTAAGTTATTAGAATTAGGTGTGAAAACTGCGTTTGAAGTTTGCAATAACTAAAAATCAACGTTTGCAACATTTTCAGGTTTGCATTAAAGTATTATTAGGCATCTTTTTACCAATTCTGCTTATTCAGCCGAGTGACGTCATTGAATCACGTGATAATCCTAGTTAAGCTACTCATTTGGCATGGTTATCATAAACCAAAATAAACTCGAGGAATCAATGTCGTTAAAAATTGGTGTCAGAAATAAATCAGCACCGATCCTTTTGGTGCTTACCATTTCGCCCAAAAATCCGGAAATTTTGGTTTGAAGTCAAATGGTAAGGTAATTTTCAGGGAATTCCGTTTAAAAATTGTGGAGTACCTTCAGAGGTATTCTTCTTTTTCCGTTTGCAATGGAACGGCGGAAATTTCCTTACCATTTGCTAAACTTTCCAGTTTCCAATCTCTCATCAGCCGAAAGCAATTACGAGAAATCGAATTGCAAATGGTAAGCGCCATTTCGTTCTGTTGGTATGCTGATTTTGGAAAAACCCTTACCAGTATTCAACGCTCTCCCAACCGGTCTATTCTGACAAGTGGTAAGCACCCTTTGTCACCCTCTCCTCCAGTCTCCTTTGTCTCAGGCTTAATACTGCTAGTGCCACAGTAGAAAAAGATCCAACAATTCCGGGATCTCATATTTTTCTAGACTGAAAAGCAACATGGAAAGAGCGTTTTATTTTCCCATTTATAATTTCATTGTTCTTGTTTTCTGTACCGGGCGTTGGATTTTATATCGCGAAGGCAACCTTTAACCACATGCCGTACACACTCTTTACTTTTCCTTTTAACATGCAATTGACACTGATCGTGCTCATTGGTTGGTAGGTTCTTGTACAGCAACCAGTTAAAAGACTTACCTGAGGGTATATTTCGCAAGAATACCAAGCTTCGATGGCTGTAAGTAAAACCATTTAACTCTACATTACTCTCTTTCCAAATTCCCAATTAGTCAATCAAAAGCCGTGTCTAACTTTCAGATATTCAGAGATATCAGGTCACTGACCTGATGTGGGTGCAATATCATGCTA
>JAHPZR010019290.1:0-7500 GCA_019787425.1 Platygyra sinensis | reverse complement strand
ACACGAAGTTGTCTTGATTCTGGCCCTGCATTCTTTAGTTGTAGGGCTCATAGTCTACATGGTCAAAGCCGTCGATAGGTGTCAAAGTTTTTCAAATTCGATCGGCCATCGATCAACGGGAGCATCATTAATATGGCGAAAAGAGAGGTTAGGGAGGGAGAATTGAAACGAAGAATTTCTAACAGTACAAACGAAATTTTTCAAGAAACAAGATCGAACGCGATCCAAGAATAACCCCATTTGTTAGTTTTCTTAAATCAGTTGCGTCTGGAGCAACAAAGCAAACTCATTCCAACACATTGGCTAAACTTAGTAAATTAGGATTTAGACACAAACGATAGGGCACGCGATTTCAGCTTTCTTTTGTATGGATGAATAACAATTTTTTTCTAACCAGTTCTTGTTTTCACTCGATTTTTTTCTGGGATTAGCGGTGAATTTAATTTTGAGAGGTCCGAATAGGCTAAACAATAGCAAAAACAACACACAAAAAGTTCATTGTTTCAATGCTCGGCCTTCTTCAAGTTAATGAGGGAGGTCATAATCCCTACGAGAAAAAGCGCGCGTTTATTTTAACCAATCAGACTCGCCTCCTTGCGTTTATTTGAATAATAATTGAAAATATGGCAGACCCATGAACTGCAAGTAAATGTCACGAGAACAATAGCCATTCTGCGCGATGATGGCTGAATTTTCACAGTATAACGTGCTGCAAGAAGCTGTAAGGGCAAAACTTACTAAAAATCCGTCTCAGCCAGACTTTGAGAAGATAAAAAAAAGATGTCCGAAGCGAGATGGAATCAGAGTTTCGAAAAAAAATAACTGCTCTCGCCGCTAGTTCGAATTAACATACCAGAAATTTAATTCAGGGTTTCATTCTAGCAAGACAAAAAGTCACGCGTGACGTTGCGTAACGCATCACAAAAAATGACAAAAACCCTAGTGGGGAGGTGCTCGGTGGCTGTTTCTTTTGCCTAGCCCCGGCTAGGTCTTTCCCGCCGCTGACAAGGCGGCTGTCCCTTCCCATTTATCCTCCGGGACTGAGTTGAAATCTCGGGGAATCTCTGAGCCCCTCCCAGTTATGTGCTGGGCCGGAGCGGGCTCACCCGGGGTTGTCACCGCACACTCGGTCTCACCCCCTACTCCTAACAACTTCATGCACGTGCTTTTTAAGGAATCATGGGCGGCCAACCCAACATCCAAGAACACCACCATTCAGTTGCTAATCGTTTATTGGCCCGTAAGAGTTATTTATATTGCATAAGCCGGGCTTTATCAAGCATGTGGGGCATTTTTTTTTTTCGTCCGTGTAAAACGCATGCGTATTTTAAATAAATAACAAACATATAAAATGATTGTGCTGATTCACACAATTTGGCATGCTATTGTCGAACTTTCTCTGCCTGCTTGGCAAAAAGATGTCAGAGATATAACAAATGAAGTCGTAAATGCGATGAAAGAGTAAAAAAAATATATGAAGCTGCTGTTTAAGACGTGACGTGATGCATGAAATATTTTTGCCTCGTCACATGTAAACAAACCTGAATTTGCATACACGGAATATTCAATTACCAGAAGCATTTACACTCGATGTTTTTACGTGCCAGTCGTCATCATTTGGCAAAAGAAAATCGACAAGCTGTTGTGGATTCATGTTTTTCATAAATTCAAGATCATCTTCCTGTAAATTTATTTTTGTTTCATCACTTTTGTCATGATGGCCCAAAAGCATAGCAATGTTATGATGCCGACTTGGTGTCAATTTTTTTACGCTTTGATTAATAACTCCTTTTCTTCAACGGCCCATTGTTGTAATACATAATTATTATAAATCTTCAATAGGTTTTGATCTGGCAATAAAAAATTAAACCGTCTAAGTCTTTGTCTTTCTTTTTCTCGGCCACAGCCGCGGCATAGTGGAATCTGACTCCTTACAACAATACCACAACCCAAACAAGGGCTCGGAATTTTACTTCCGTTCCTGATCTTAAACCTGTGTACTTTGCAATATTCTTCGCGACAAGATTTTTCGCATGTTTCACGCTTCCCATTTTTCAACCATAAGCAAAGGTTGTATCCTCTGTGACCTCTCATTTTAAAATACGCTGTCTTTTTCAAATTCAGATTTCACTTCGCAATCAAAAGCTTAATCCCAAGTAGTAAGGGAAGAGTCTGACAAATACTACTTTTTTTCTGTAGGGCTTAGAATCGCCGAAATAATGCGCTCAGCGACGGGTCGAAGCTGGCTCAGACCCGGCGTTGAAAAGCATTATTTCGGCGATTCAAGGCCTACAGGAAAAAGTGGTATTTGTCAGACTCTTCCCGTACTACTCAAGTGTATTTTCCATCGAGATCACCTGTTAGCCTTCCATTCAAAATTCGCAATCTATTTACTATGCATAATCGTAATATTTCTCTTCCTACTATTTCTCTTCCTTCCCGCGTTGTTTCGCTTTGGCAATGCGTGTCTCGATTGTAGGTATTATGAACTGTTAAAAAGTCATCCGCATCGTTTTCAATGAAATCGTTTAATGTCCCCGTTCTCGCATTGAAGTCACCAAGTAAAAGAATTTGGCCTTGGGTTGAGTACTTGTGAATTTCTTTTTCTAAGACACTGATGACGTCTTCTCCTGCCTTTCGCTGTGATTGTAGCGGGGGTAGATTGTAGCCAGGAAAATGTCTGCCTGGAGTCCAAGTAATTGCTTATCTAGTCGGCACCAAATTATCTTGGGGGAATCACTGTGTATACGAGAAACAAAATTTTGATGATGGTCTCGAATTAATACCGATACCCCTGCTTGGCCTCGTTTGCTTACGGTGTTTTTAACGGTTGAGTACACTGTGTACCCTTGAAAAGTTAATGTCTCGTCTTTTGCCGATGTTTCTTGGAGACAGATAATATCGAATTTGGATAGCTTAGCAGGTTTAATTGATTTAATGTTCAATTTCGTATTCGAGATGGTTTGTTTCGTCGGTTTAAGCCTGGTTTTTAGGCCCTGAATATTCCAAGAAATTATATTAAAAACGTTATTTTGATTATTCATCCAGAAGAAATGATAGCAGTGATTGGATAAATTAAATTACGTTGAAAAATAAAGGATATAAGTGTTCCTACGTAAAAGATCAAAAGAATAATATCAGTCAAATAAATATGACTAGATTTGCATAAAGAAAGTAAGTGACTATTAAAGTAAACCTTACTGTTGATTTTCGCTTTTATGTTCATCGACAGTTTTGAAGTGTAGCCAGAAGTAGATTCAGCAATTGCTGTGACGAGTCCCTTGATAAGTTCATAGTTCTACTTGGCCGACTGTTGGGATGTTTTTCTCTTGGGTTCTGTGACTGTTGCTTAGATCGTGGCGAAGTGGAAGTGTGTCCATTTTTTCTAGCCCATTGTATTAGTGCGCCTGCCAAAACAGCAAGACCTCGCTTGTTATAATGCTTTCCGTCACGTGTAAAAAGGCTTGCCTCTGTCGCTTGAACATCTATAAACTCCACATCCAGCAATTTCATTTCCTCGTTTAATTGAGCGAATCTGCCGCCGTTTTCGGTATCTCCATTGTTGTTGAATTGAGGTGGGATTTTACAGAAGGCAATTTTGGCATTTGGATCGCGATTCTGTGACTAGGATATTCAATTTATCTCTCAGGCTCTCAGTAGGAGATTCTGTGTGGCTATGGTTGGTGCCCAGGTGAACAATGACACGCTTGACAGCTTCGTCTGGTGTGGGATCATTTTGTAGATACTTGATAGCTGAATCAAACGTTGCGCCGCTAAGCGATCCAATGCCCATGGTCAATCTACGGCTTTGAAGGCCGCGAGTGTTAGAATCACCAAAAATAATGGTGTGTCAGACGGGTTTTTATGGAACGCCAGAACTGTCTTATGATACTTATTTTTATTATATTGGGTGGTTATGTCATTATATATGGTAGTTATGTTATTATATTCGGTGATTAACTCATTATACTCGGTGCTTATGTCTTCATATGAGGTGCTTATTCCATTATATTCGGTGCTTATTCCATTACATTTTATTGGGTGCTTCCTTCGTTATATTCCGACATTCGTTCGAATTCTCCTCAATTCTCTCGACTGTTGATCTTTCAAAACATTTAATCATGGCTTGAAACATTCGAAAATTCATACAGCTCGTCAATTTTGTGACTTTCAGTGTCTTTTTTTTTTTAGGCAATCGAGTATGGCTGAACCTGTAAGAGCGGACACTTTCGGGAAATGAGACTTCTATAATAAATTACAGGTAGCTTCTATTTATAAAAACGTTCGTGCGAGAATTTATTCAATGTAGCACCTTTCTTCGTGTTTCATACCGAGTCCGTAATGCTCAGTCAGCGTTTTATACGCGGGTCCGTTTTTTATACCCAGTCCGTAATGCTTAGTCCGCGTTTTATACCTGAGTCCGTGTTTTATACCAGTCCGTAGTCCGTAGTTCATGTTTTATACTGACCTATTGGAAGACTGGTGACGATCATAACGACGAAAGCACCGAATGAAGTGAGCACCGAATATAATGAAGTAAGCACCAAACAAAGTTTGAACCGAATATAATGAAGAAAGCACCGAACATAATGAAAAAAGCACCGAATATAACGAAGGAAGCACCCAATATAATGGAATAAGCACCGAATATAATGGCATAAGCACCGAATATAATGGAATAAGCACCGAATATAATGGAATAAGCACCGCATATAAAGGCATAAGCACCGAGTATAATGCAATAAGCACCGATTATAATGAGTTAATCACCGAATATAATAACATAACTACCATATATAATGACATAACCACCCAATATAATAAAAATAAGTATCATAAGACAGTTCTGGCGTTCCATAGGTTTTACTTTCTTGAAGGCTTTTTGCTCTTGAGTAGCCTGTTTCCGTTGATCTTGGGAGCTAGCCGACGGCCTGTCGTTTTCAGGCGAAATGACAATGGACTCTCGAGATAATGGTTTCCGGTGTGCGACAACTTCACCATTAAAAATGCTGTTTTGGATAGAATTCAATTCTTTCTCAATAGCATCCACTCTTTTTGAATTAACACGTTTCCCTCCATCACAGATATGTTCCTTTGCTGTATCGTTTCATCGTGATCATTAGCTTGTTCTGCTTTCTCTTCTGCTATTCGAACGCGGGCAAATAATTGTGTTATCTCTTGAGTTGTTTTCGCCTTACTTACCCTACCGTTAGTGAGTAAGTGAGTAAGCGAGTGAGTGAGTGAGTAAGTAAAATCGTTTATTTAAAAACGATCAATGTTTTAAGCATAATACATGCTTGTGGGGTCCGGTATTACTTATCTAAGTTTAAAAATATGAAATAGTTTAAATAATAAACACTAGAAAAACGTACACTTGACATAAAAATTTAAGAAGTTAACGCGGTTACTGTAGACCTTCAGAGTGCCTTTCGGAAAATGCTTTGTTTACGCACTGTTTTAAAGAAAACCATGGTAAACTATATATCATTGGAAAGCTAATAAACTGTAAAATCCGACAATAACAATATATTTTGCAATTTTAGTTTTGATAGGCACGCGCAAGCCTTTAACCGCAAAAATGACCGTATCTGCTAAACTGAATTACCAGCCTTTGTGTTATCGCGGACATCCAGACTGTCTGAATATTATCAATCAGGAGATGATGGGCTAACGAAGTGTGTAAGGATTTTTCAATACCTCAAATTCTCCTGCTTTTACGCCGTTTTACGCGACGAAGATTAGCCTGCGAATACTCGCAGGCTAGACGAAGATCAGCAAATATTATATTGGCTAAGTTCAAAATAGATTTTCTCCGCAACCAATAGAAATATCGAAAAAGCCTCAGACACTTTTGTGGTTCATCACCTGCTGATTGCACACGGTGTTTGGCCATACGTGATTACACGAAAGCAGGTAATTCAGTTAAGCAAACATTGTCAGTTTTGCATATAAGGGGCTGCGCGCACTTACCATTACAGCAAGTCTTTAAACTAATCATGTCTCCAGATTCTACATTTTACAAGCTTCACAGTGATATATACTTTGCCAAGGTTTTATCGCCAGCGATGCGCGTGCAAACGATTTTCCGGAAGTCACTACTGAAGGTCTACAGTACCCATAACTGCGGATTTACATAAAAAATAAAAAAAATAAATTTAAATAAAATTTTAAAAATAGCATGATATTGCACCCACATCAGGTCAGTGACCTGATATCTCTGAATATCTGAAAGTTAGACACGGCTTTTGATTGACTAATTGGGAATTTGGATAGAGAGTAATGTAGAGTTAAATGGTTTTACTTACAGCCTTCGAAGCTTGGTATTCTTGCGAAATATACCCTCAGGTAAGTCTTTTAACTGGTTGCTGTACAAGTACCTACCAACCAATGAGCACGATCAGTGTCAATTGCATGTTAAAAGGAAAAGTAAAGAGTGTGTACGGCATGTGGTTAAAGGTTGCCTTCCCGATATAAAATCCAACGCCCGTACAGAAAACAAGAACAATGAAATTATAAATGGGAAAATAAAACGCTCTTTCCATGTTGCTTTTCAGTCTAGAAAAATATGAGATCCCGGAATTGTTGGATCTTTTTCTACTGTGGCACTAGCAGTATTAAGCCTGAGACAAAGGAGACTGGAGGAGAGGGTGACAAAGGGTGCTTACCACTTGTCAGAATAGACCGGTTGGGAGAGCGTTGAATACTGGTAAGGGTTTTTCCAAAATCAGCATACCAACCGAACGAAATGGCGCTTACCATTTGCAATTCGATTTCTCGTAATTGCTTTCGGCTGATGAGAGATTGGAAACTGGAAAGTTTAGCAAATGGTAAGGAAATTTCCGCCGTTCCATTCCAAACGGAAAAAGAGGAGTACCTCTGAAGGTACTCCACAATTTTTAAACGGAATTCCCGGAAAATTACCTTACCATTTGACTTCAAACCAAAATTTCCGGATTTTCGGGCCAAATGGTAAGCACCAAAAGGATCGGTGCTGATTTATTTCTGACACCAATTTTTAACGACATTGATTCCTCGAGTTTATTTTGGTTTATGATAACCATGCCAAATGAGTAGCTTTACTAGGATTATCACGTGATTCAATGACGTCACTCGGCTGAATAAGCAGAATTGGTAAAAAGATGCCTAATAATACTTTAATGCAAACCTGAAAATGTTGCAAACGTTGATTTTTAGTTATTGCAAACTTCAAACGCAGTTTTCACACCTAATTCTAATAACTTATATATGACTTATATGTATTACCCCTGAATGGTTTCCATAGCATCACTTGTCAAATTACAAATAAGAACAATAAGACGGAAAATGTAAACAAAAGAACGTTCTCTTGTAAATTGCATGAGTTACTTTCGAACGCTCGTTGTAAACGACGTGGACTCTTCTTGCTTGCTTTGCTATATTATAGACCCTATGCAAAATGTTCGTATTCAAAATAGCCTCACTAACCTCGTTTGGGATAACAAATTCTTTACAATATTTAAC
>JAHPZR010019289.1:10000-16040 GCA_019787425.1 Platygyra sinensis | reverse complement strand
TTTTTTTTTTTTTTTTTTTTTTTTATTATGGAGAGATGGGGGGGAGTGGGTTACCAAGCTCTTGAAGAGATGTACTCCAAGTAGACACAAGTAGTCTACATATTTATTCCTGAGTGATTCACTGGTTTTACTTACCTTCACTTGTTCTAGATTCTCCTTCACTTCCACGCCTTCAGGTTAATTATTTTCAAGGGCTTAGGATAACCATAGTTGGCTGAGGATAACTATGGGGTAAATTTCTAGTACAAGCATCAAGTTTAAAATAAAATAAAGAAAATTCTTAACCGGAGAACGTTGTTACATAGAGTGGACATCTCTGGCCGGTAAAGTTATTCGAAGTTTATCAGGTGACTTAAATTCAGACCTAAAGAGGTTTTGGCCGTCTGAAACAGGGCAGAACGTAGTCGTGAACTGGAGAGAAACGAGGAGTGGGGAACTGGGACTAGGCAAGCTTCCTCCACTTGACAGGGGTGGTGTGAACAAAACAAAAGCAATAAATTATGCGTAAGGTTCAACAACTTTCCGGGAAATCAAAACTTCCAAGAATTGAGAGTTAAAAAAGGTTTTGACAGAAGCAAAACAACCCAGTGGTTAGTTCTATGTATGATTCTTGGTAACAATGTTTCATCCAATCGATACCGTTTATCTCTTCAAGAAAGATGTCTTTGTCGAGAAACTCTTAGGAAAACGAGTAAATTCTTACAACGTCGAAAGCACTCCGGGATCTGTCCAAACGCGTCGAAGACGTCTGTGACCTTTTAAACTGCGAGGCGACCGAGTTTGCAACGAAAGAGAAACTCAATCATCATAAAGCAGCCAAAAAAATTTTTAACGAGTATTCCTTTCTCCAAATGTTGAAACTCAATGTTGGCGGCCAACTGTTCTCGATCAGTCTAGAAACCCTGAACAAGGATCCAGGTAATTTTAAAACCTACCATTAAAACTTGATTGTTATTAATTGTTAATTAGTTTTTTTAACGAAGACGTTGCTCGGTTTTGAAACCTATGCATTTCGCTTTCCTCCGTTCGAATGAGCAAGGAAAGACGGTGCCGCTTACCTCGAGAAGATTGTTCCTTTAGCGACTAATTTAGAATCTAAAACATTTCCAGTTTTTCAGCGTTTTCTTGTTTAATTTGGTCAGGATGTTGTACACTTAGAATTAACCATGTTTATTCCAGGTTCGATGTTACACACCATGTTTTCAGGAAGATTTGACTCAAAACCAAGCGAGGATGGATCTTACTTCATTGATCGTGATGGAACTCACTTCCGGTATATCCTGAATTATCTTCGCACTGGGCAGCTTATTGTGCCTAACGATGAGATAACTCGTGAAGAGCTACTGGCCGAGGCCGAATTTTATCGAGTTGAAGGAATAATTAAAGCATTGACTGCAAGCCCTTTCAGGATTCTGTTATCTTGTCATCGGAACAATGCCACACTCTGATGGACTGGTTGAAGGAGACCGAGCCATCGCAGATATTACAATGGCTAGCGACAACCTGCTATATCGTGCTTCGCGTGATGGCTGGGCTGCGTCCAACTTTCACTATTGTTGTGACTACAAGGGACCAACTGTGACAGTGGTCAAGAGTGAAAATTACATATTTGGAGGCTACACCGAACACGAGTGGAAAGGTAACAACCACTGACTAGGTTTACACCAGAGGGGATCATTTTTCCAGACTTGTAAATTTTCTTATTCATTAATTTTAGAGTATTTGGATTCGTAGGCGTTTACACTGATTTACACTGAAAGTATGAAGGGACCCTTGTCGAATACAAGATGAATAGAACAAACTCTTTACACTGTCTTTACAACGGTCAATCCATTTATCACCTCACATCGAATCCAAAAAAATCATGATAATGGTTACTTATTTTATGGCAAGATAGTCTTTAGGTAAGTCCAAGCTTTCTGATTGGTTCTATTTTTGTCTGGATTTCGCCTAAGGAACGTTTCTATGGAAACGGTCATAAGACGTGTCATTTTTGTTTTCGAATGTGCGCGAGTGCCGTGGACATAATAAACTTCCTAATCTACCTTGCTTGAGACGTACTGAGGAATACTGATGCCCGGTCGCTTTTGTAGGGACCTCACTGTGCTTGGTCCGCACTACAGTGGAACCCCGCTATAACGAAGTGTCATGGTACCGTAAAAAATGTTCGTTATAGCGGGGTCTTCGTTATAGCGAAGACCCCGTTATAACGAATTATCTGGTTAACAACAAAAATATTCGTTATAGCGGGGTAACCAAGCTGAGCCAAGCTGAACAATGGGATATACACCACACAAAACAGTCTACAGACTTGCGCGTGAACAGCTACATTTAAATAAAGCAAAGCTTTGAAGGTCAAAGTTTCCCTATCTTGACCAATAGGAGTCGTGTTTGACTTATCGACCATTTGTATCATCATGTAGTTTTTACCAAGTGCGAGCGGCAGGACAAAATATTCGTTATAGCAGGGTAAATTGTGCGTTGGGACCGTCAAAATCAATTCGTTATAGCGGGGATTTCGTTATACTGGGATCGTTATAGCGAGGTTTGCTTCCATATATTTTATTGTAATTCTGCCGGACTTTCAAATGTTTGTTCGTTATAACGGGGTCTTCGTTATAGCGGGGTTCCACTGTACTACCCTCGGGCCAATATTCCCCAGTGCGGGCCCTCGCGATCGGTTGATAAGAGTTTAGTATCTTTTTCTAGGATATCTCGTCTCTCTGTAGGGGTATAATTCGTGGTGAGAGGGAATTTCTTTTTTCATTAGGTTCTGGAGATTGGACAAAAGCACCAGCTCGTTCCTGTTCAGCCTTGTCAACCAAGCGGGCTGTCACCAACAAAGATGCCTCTGAAATCTGGAGAAGAGGAATATGCCATTTATTGCCGCAGTGACTATGGGCCAATATTTGGGCGTGGCCATGATCTTGTTATTGTCAATGAACCAAATTCTAAAAGACTGCTGGACAAGACTAAACCACTCGTACCAGTGTCCATTCGGTCAAACTGGTACCGACGTTTCTCACAGGAAACGAATACTTTGCAATCAGTGAAATGAAGTGTTTGTGATTGAAAAGTTAAGACACTAACTTTCTCAATGGATAATGTATTGCAAATAAACATTTAGTGTTTAGTATTAAGAAAGATATAAAAAAGTCACCATCTCCTGGGAGATTCGAAATAGTTGTTGTAAGAACAGCATCAAATTTGCGCGGGGCAACTATCAGCCGATAGTTCCTCGACAGAAACACTCTATTGTTAAAATAGTGCCCGTCCGAGGAAAACACCCGGATGGATAGTAGTCGTCCGTTAAAATTTTTCTGTCAACAAGCGGACTTATAGTAATCAATATAAACAATTAAAATTGAATCAAGTGGCTTTTTGTCTGTTTTCTTTTTCGTATTTTACATCTGGCTTTCACGGCTTTGATGCAAAAAGGTTAAAATAATTCAATTCACTACTTGCACAATACCATAATGCACCTCTTTAACCCCCCCGCCCCCCGCCCCCCCCGAAAAAAAAAAAAATTTGCATGCTCATTGTTTGCAATTTCTCCTGGGACATGAACATGTCCCAAGAGTAATCTAAAACAATGCCTATGGGGGTAAAAGAGGTGTATGATGGGATTTGTGCAAGTAGAGAATATAATTTTTGAAAACGCGCGGAAGAAAATTAAGTGGAGAAGAATAAGGGCAATAGAGTGTTTATGTCTCGGAACTATCGGTCTGGATAACTACTCAAGCGCGGCCCAAAAACGTGTTATCACAGACAGTTGCCCCTTGGAAATTTGATGTTCTTAAAAAATAGCACATTTTCCCTCGAAGCTTCGTTTCTCGGGCAAATGTTTGTTTTAAGTACATCAGTTTTCCGCGGGGCAACTATCAGCCGACAGTTCCTCGACAGAAACACTCTATAAACACGTAAGCTTAACCTTGCTTTGTTACGCGAATGTTCCAGTCCGTTTCAGGGCACAGCAGCGAGCAAAGTATAGCTCACTACAGCTCATGGCAAACTGTATCCCAGCTAAAAAGTGTCTTCCACACCACAGGTTACCCAAGCGTAGTATGAGAGTTTGTCTGATGGAGAACTGAAGTTGAAATATAAAGAGTTTGTACTGAAATTAAGAGATGACATTTAATTCCGCGTTCAATGTATGGGTAATTTACCGAATAAAGACTCTTGAACATTCAATATTGTCGTTTTTTCTCATCCTGGAGAGTTAAAATGAGATTTGAGTGACTCAGTTTTGATATATTTGCCCTACGGAGTTATAACAAGAGACAAGATAGAAAACTTGAGGCATTTTTAAAGCTATTCTGACGCTGTTCAGGGAAGGTATTCAAAAACGTTGTCATTCCTTCTTAAAGAAAGGAAAGGAAGACCACTCCATCGATCACCAGCCAGACGTCACTTCACAAATCGCTCTCTCCTGAAAAAGGAAAAGTTCCGAATCGCAATGAAACCAACAGTTCCACTGATTCCAGCAAATTTCACGTCACATACGTGTTCTTCGACGGTCGACTTGTGAAGAACGAAAAATTTTGGCTTTAAGTTCGCCTCCTCGGCTTTCTCAATATGCTTATGGCCGACCCTGTACCAACGGCCGTTACGCATCTGGTTTCATCCTCAACTCTGATTGGTCCATTTGAACCAAGTCACGCCCTGACAACACGACCCTCTACCTAGGAAAGGTACGTACATTTTATCGCGTATAAAGTGTCACACTAGGGCTCCCAAGGGGTATTTTGTGACACATGTATTGTTTGCAATACCTTTCCCTCTGGTAAAGAATGGTTTGAAAATCGGCGCAAGAGGCACGAAGACGACATATTCGAGGTATACGTAAGGAAACTTTATTTCAAATTAGATAGTTATCGCAATTTCTTTTAACCATCGGTGACCGTTCCCATTCGATTCTCTATGTTTTGTACTATTTCTTAACAATGCCAGTGGGTTTTAACTTTAACTTAACCTTCGGATTAAATCCTGAAGTCGGTGGCATCAAAATTGTCACTGTTTAGAAACGATCCATTTTCCAAGTTGAGTGGCTCATAGTCACTATGATTAATTCACAATTTCAAAATCATAAAGCAACAAATTTTTGCAGGATGTTCTGTAACACAGTTAAACAACAGGTCCACATCTCGTACTGAAATAAAGATATTAAAGCTATATCGTGTTAAAATTTAGGACAAAATGTAATTTTTTTTCAGTTTTTTTACTGCCGCTAGCAGGCTTTAAAAAAAAATTAAATTCCAAAGATTGTTACAAGAATGGCTTATCGAAGAGTTTTAGCAACAATCAGCTGACGTTTTAAATCTATAATTTGTAACCGGAACCTATTCTTTTCTGTGCATGACCGCAATGTATACAGCTGTTTCGGGAAAGGTTGTCCAAAAGAAGGGTTAGTGCGTTCGCGACAATTATTCAATTAAAGAAATTCAACTTGTAGTGAAGCCCAGAATCGAAGATGCCACGACCGTCCAGTGAAGGCCTACGGTAGCGAGCTATTTGGATGAAAGAGTTCTTCCTATGATATAGCGTTGATGAAGTGGCAATATGCACAGGTTTATGCACGTTGAAGGTCTCTCTCGCTATCACGCTACCAAAACGCGTCCAAAGACAAAGGGTTCATTAGCGATGGTTCAGCACGTGAACCACGATTTTTGATACATTTCTCCGACTTTCTCTGCAAAGCATGACAAAATAAGCGAGTAAGGTTAAAGTCGTCAGAATCATGCTTTCTCTGTGAGTCCTAACCCTTTGTTACTAATTCATGGTTGGATCATTTAACTGTACTTCATTTCAAAGGGCTTAGGATAACCATAGTTGGTAAAGAGATAACTATGGGATAACTTTCTAGTAGGGATAACCTTACTGCACATTTCCCCCTAGGACAGAAATGTCCAAGAAAAATTACTATGAAACTATGAAATTACTAGTACCGGCATCAAAGTTTTAAAAATAACATAAAGAAATCCTTAACCAGATCAGAGAACGTTGTTACACATAGTCGACATCTATGGCTGGTAAAGTTATT
>JAHPZR010019288.1:32500-35000 GCA_019787425.1 Platygyra sinensis | reverse complement strand
AATTTGATGCTGTTCTTAAAACAACTATTTCGAATCTCCCAGGAGATGGTGACTTTTTTACATCTTTCTTAATACTAAACACTAGATGTTTATTTGCAATACATTATCCTTTCAGAAAGGTAGTGTCTTACTTTTCAATCACAAACACTTCCATTTCACTGATTGTAAAGTATTCGTTTCCTGTGAGAAACGTGGTGACCGTTTGACCGAATGGACACTGGTACGAGTTGTTTAGTCTTGTCCAGCAGTCTTTATAATTTGGTTCATTGACAATAACAAGATCATGGCCACGCCCAAATATTGGTCCATAGTCACTGCGGCAACAGATGGCATATTTCTCTTCTCCAGGTTTCAAAGGCATCTTTGTTGGTGACAGGCCGCCTGGGTTGACAAGGCTGAACAGGAACGAGCCTGGTGCTTTTGTCCAATCTCCAGAATCTAATGAAAAAGAAAATTCCTCTCACCACGAATTATCCAACTACAGAGAGACGAGATATCCTAGAAAAAATAGTAAACTCTTACTAATCTCTTATCAACCGAACGCGAGGGCCGTACTGGGAAATACTGGCCCGAGGGTAGACCAAGCACAGCGAGGTCCCTACAAAAGCGACCGAGGATCAATATTCCTCAGTACGTCTCGAGCAAGGTAGATTAGAAAGTTTATTATGTCCACGGCATTTGCGAGCATTCTAAAACAAAGATGACACGTCTTAAGACCATTTCCATGGAAACGTTCCTTAGGGCGAAATCCAGACGAAAATAGAACCAATCAGAAAGCTTGGATTTACCTAAAGACCGCCTTGCCATATAGTAAGTGATCATTACTCCATGAATTGTTTTCGGATGTGATGTGATAAATGCACTGCCGTTGTAACGAGTTTGTTCTTATCATCTTGTATTTAAAAAGGAACCTAGTGAGCTGAAAGCAACTCTGTTACGAGCAAAGCGCAAATTTTAGCGTTATTAGACCAGGTTTACACCAGAAGAACTCGTTCATTTTCGTTTACACACAAGTGGACGAATCCGGAATAAAAACTGCCCAGATTGCTCATGCCCTCTCCAGGAGATTTTGAATCGGGAATTTAAAGTAGGAACTTTGAATCCGAAAAGGCTTGAATCAGGACAGCGGGTGGTCTTGTAAATTGTTGTGTCCGGATATTTTTCCGCCTGCGATCTTGTGAGTTCGTCGTTAGGAGTCCCTTCATACTTTCAGTGTAAACGCCTACGAATCCAAATACTCTAAAATTAATGAATACGGAAATATTTACAAATCCGTAAAGATGTGCTCTATTGTAAACCTAGTCAGACGTTCTTACCTTTCCACTCGTGTTCCGTGTAGCCTCCAAATATGTAATTTCCACTCTTGATCACTGTCACAGTCGGTCCCTTGTTGTCACAACAAGAGTGAAAGTTGGACGCAGCCCAGCCATTCTGCGAAGCACGATATAACAGGTTGTCGCTAGCCACTGTAGTGTCCGCAATGGCCCCCGTCTCCTTCAACCAATTCATCAAAGTTCGGCACTGTTCCGATGACAAGACAACAGAATCCTGAAAGGGGCTTGCAGTCAATGCTTTAATTATTCCTTCAGCTCGATAAAATTCCGCCTCAGCCAGTAGCTCTTCACGAGTTATCTCATCGTCAGGTACAATAAGCTGCCCAGTGCGAAGATAATTCAGGATATACCGGAAGTGAGTTCCATCACGATCAATGAAGTAAGATCCATCCTCGCTTGGCTTTGTGTCAAGTCTTCCTGAAAACATGGCGTGTAACACTGAACCTAGAATAAAACTGACACGGTTAATTTTTAAGTGTACAACATTCTGACCACACTGAACAAGAAAACATTGTAAAACTGGAAATGTTTTAGTTTCTAAATCAGCCTCTCAAGGAACCGAATCTTCTCGAGGTAAGCGGCACTATTTCCTTGCACATTTGCATATAAGTTTCTAAACTGAACAACGTCTTCGTTAAAACAAACTAATTAACAATTAATAACAATTAAGTTAAACACCTTGAGTTTAATGGTAGGTTTTAAAATTACCTGGATCCTTTTTCAGGGTTTCTATACTGATCGAGAACAGTTGGCCGCCAACATTGAGTTTCAACATTTTGGAGAAGGAACTCGCTCAAGATTTTTTTTCCGCTTTACGGTGATCGAGCTTTTATTTTCTTGCAAACTCGGTCCGCCTCGCGGTTTAAAAGGTCACAGACGTCTTCGACGCGTTTAGACAGATCCCGGAGCACTTCTACGTTGTAGGAATTTACTTACAGAGACATCTTTCTTGAAGAGATAAAGGTTATCGACTGGATGAAACATTGTTACTAAGAATCATACATAGAACTAACCACTGGGGTTGTTTTGCTTCTGTCGAAACTTATTTTTTAAGTTTTGATTTCCCGGAAAGTTGTTGTACCTTAAAGGGGTTCTTGACTTGACTTCTTTCCTATATCTCCTCTGGGAGAATAGGGCCGTTACAGGGGTTCAGTCACGGTATTTTA
>JAHPZR010019288.1:22500-27500 GCA_019787425.1 Platygyra sinensis | reverse complement strand
CCAGTCGGGTTTACAAGTGCCCACGGGATTCTCTCTAGTAATCGAACCTATTCCGTTTTAAGTGGTATCTTTTAGGGGTATAATGAAGCTCAGGCAATGTCAACATAAGTCTCCCGTAGGGGTTAAATTCAAATTTTCCGACGAGCATTCCTTGGCTTCAAGTTTCATATGGGACTCCCTCCGGGTTTCCAAATGTCTAACGGGAAGTGATGGAGTGAAGGAGTGTAGAAGTGAAGGAGTGAAGGAGTGAAATCGAGTCCACCATTGTTTGGTTTTCAGTTTTTAATGAGGCCTTGGATGCGTTTCGAAAAGGCTGAAAAGGTTAACTTTTATATATTAAGGTTACAGTATACCTTCAGGGGTGTCTCGCGTCCAAGCAATGTAGCGCGTTCAATTTAAACTGTAGATACCTAAACCTTATATCAAATTAAAGCTTACAGAGCTGGCTATCCAACTATACCAATAATTTATTACCTGAGAAAGTGAAAGTCTTTTTTTTGTTTTTAGTGCAATTATGCAATGTCTGGTGCAACGGATAAAACTAAAACTCATCTCGAAGTAACTAGAACACCATGCTTTCGTTAACTTGCTTTTTTGTGCATTATTTCAACTTGTTACTCTAAGAGATAGCGCAGCAACCGTGATAGAAGTGCGGTCAGGAGTTAGAAAGCATACTGTACCACTAAAGTTGTTAGGAAGGTGACTATTTCAGTTAAGTTACCTGATGGAGCATTATGCAAGGTTTCCAAACTGGTCAAGAAAATGTGGTCGCTAACATTGAGTTTTGATATATTAGAGAAAGGATTCTGCCCAAGCTTTTTTGCTGGCTCACCATGAGCTTCCACTTCATTGCAAACACTGTTCGTCTCGCGGTTTAAAATGTCATAGACTTCTTTGACGCGTCTGGTCACAACGTGGAGCACTTCAGCGCTGTGAGAACCGTGGCTGACGTCTTTTTCTGAGTTTCCTGACGCAGACATCTTGATTGTACGAATCAAAAATAGTTTGGTGGATAAAACGTCACTACAGCCATCCAATTAAGAAATATATTGCATGTTGCCGTGCGTCTATTCAGTAATAGATCACAGATGACGTCAAAATGTGTTTAGAACAAAAAAGTGGCACACGAGGCGATAGCCGTGTGTGTCCCTGATGCGGTTCTTACCACATTTTGAGGCCATCTGTGATCTGTTACTAGACAAACGCAGGTACATGGAATCTTTTATGTTTTTACATAATAAAGAAAACAATTACAACAGATAGAAAGCTTAGTTACAAAATCTATCACATAACTCGAAAGCAGCCTTTGCCAACTTTGGCGAACAGGTAAGCCATTTGACGTAATCTATTGTATATAAAATGAGGCCGTGGATAAATAAAGTTTCTATTCTATTCTATAAAAAATGAAGCGTTTTCATTGGTTGCTCTGTGTAACAAAGTGCTTGTGATTGGTCCGGAAAAATCGCACCTCTGTCAACTTGACGAGCAGTGATTGAAGCATCCTTCTCGTGGAATGAAAACTTATAGCGAAGCAGGAATGAATTGCGAAATCTACAAATCTTAAATAAAATGCTAGCAAATGTAGACACGTTTTTGTCATTAGAGCACCCTGCCAGCCGAAACCTTGAACGTCTGCCTTGAATATTGCAGGAGTTTGAAAAATACCCTGGAAACTTGCGGTTGAGTTCACACTGAATTGAATATTTTAGCCTTTTTGCATCAAAGCCGTGAAAGCCAGATGTAAAATACGAAAAAGAAAACAGACAAAAAGCCACTTAATTCAATTTTAATTGTTTATATTAATTACTATAAGTCCGCTTGTTGACAGAAAAATTTTAACGGACGACTACTATCCATCCGGGTGTTTTCCTCGGACGGGCACTATTTTAACAATAGAGTGTTTCTGTCGAGGAACTATCGGCTGATAGTTGCCCCGCGAAATTTGATGCTGTTCTTAAAACAACTATTTCGAATCTCTTAGGAGATGGTGGACATTTTTATACCTTTCTTGATACTAAACACTTAGTGTTTATTTGCAATACATTATCCATCCAGAAAGTTAGTGTCTTATTTTTCAATCACAAAACACTTCCATTTCACTGATTGTAAAGTATTCGTTTCCTGTGAGAAACGTGGTGACCGTTTGACCGAATGGACACTGGTACGAGTGGTTAGGCTTGTCCAGCAGTCTTTAGAATTTGGTTCATTGACAATAACAAGATCATGGCCACGCCCAAATATTGGCCCATAGTCACTGCGGCAATAAATGGCATATTTCTCCTCTCCAGGTTTCAAAGGCATCTTTGCTGGTGACAGGCCGCTTGGGTTGACAAGGCTGAACAGGAACGAGCCTGGTGCTTTTGTCCAATCATCCAGAACCTAATGAAAAAAGAAATTTTCCTCTCACCACGAATTATCCCCCTACAGAGAGACGAGATATCCTAGAAAAAAATACTAAACTCTTACTAACCTCTTATCAACCGATATCGAGGGCCGCACTGGGAATATTGGCCCGAGGGTAGTACAGTGGAACCCCGCTATAACGAAACCCCCCCCCCCCCCCCCCCTATAACGAAGACCCCGTTATAACGAACAACATTTGAAAGCCCGGCAGAATTACAGTAAAATATATGGAAACAAACCCCCGGTATAACGAAATCCCCGCTATAACGAATTGATTTTGACGGTCCCAACGCACAATTTACCCTGCTATAACGAATATTTTGTCCTGTCGCTCGCAGTCAGTAAAAACGACATGATGATACAAATGGTTGATAAGCCAAACACGACTCCTATTGGTCAAGATAGGGAAACTTTGACCTTAAAAGCTTTGCTTTATTTAAATGTAGCTGTTCACGCGCAAGTCTGTAGACTGTTTTGTGTGGTGTATATCCCATTGCTCAGCTTGGTTCAGCCTGGTTACCCCGCTATAACGAATATTTTTGTTGTTAACCAGATAATTCGTTCTAACGGGGTCTAGGTCTTCGCTATGACGAAGACCCCGCTATAACGAGCATTTTTTTCGGTACCATGACACTTCGTTATAGGGGGGTTCCACTGTAGTGCGGACCAAGCAAAGTGAGGTCCCTACAAAAGCGACCGGGCATCAGTATTCCTCAGTACGTCTCAAGCAAGGTAGATTACTGAGTTTATTATGTCCACCGCACTCGCGCACATTCGAAAACAAAAATGACACGTCTTATGACCGTTTCCATGGAAACGTTCCTTAGAGCGAAATCCAAACAAAAAAAAATCAGAATAGCTTGGATTTTAGCAAAGATATCTTTGGTAAAATCCAAGCTAACCGATTGTTCTGATTTTTTTTTGGATTTCGCTCTAAGGAACGTTTCCATGGAAACGGTCATAAGACGTGTCATTTTTGTTTTTCGAATGTGCGCGAGTGCGGTGGACATAATAAACTCAGTAATCTACCTTGCTTGAGACGTACTGAGGAATACTGATGCCCGGTCGCTTTTGTAGGGACCTCACTTTGCTTGGTCCGCACTACAGTGGAACCCCCCTATAACGAAGTGTCATGGTACCGAAAAAAATGCTCGTTATAGCGGGGTCTTCGTCATAGCGAAGACCTAGACCCCGTTAGAACGAATTATCTGGTTAACAACAAAAATATTCGTTATAGCGGGGTAACCAGGCTGAACCAAGCTGAGCAATGGGATATACACCACACAAAACAGTCTACAGACTTGCGCGTGAACAGCTACATTTAAATAAAGCAAAGCTTTTAAGGTCAAAGTTTCCCTATCTTGACCAATAGGAGTCGTGTTTGACTTATCAACCATTTGTATCATCATCATGTCTTTTTTACCGAGTGCGAGCGACAGGACAAAATATTCGTTATAGCAGGGTAAATTGTGCGTTGGGACCGTCAAAATCAATTCGTTATAGCGGGGATTTCGTTATACCGGGGTTTGTTTCCATATATTTTACTGTAATTCTGCCGGGCTTTCAAATGTTGTTCGTTTATAACGGAGTCTTCGTTATAGGGGGGGGGGGGGGGGGGTTTTCGTTATAGCGGGGTTCCACTGTACTACCCTCGGGCCAATATTCCCCAGTGCGGCCCTCGATATCGGTTGATAAGAGGTTAGTAAGAGTTTAGTATTTTTTTTCTAGGATATCTCGTCTCTCTGTAGGGGGATAATTCGTGGTGAGAGGAAAATTTCTTTTTTCATTAGGTTCTGGAGATTGGACAAAAGCACCAGGCTCGTTCCTGTTCAGCCTTGTCAACCCAAGCGGCCTGTCACCAGCAAAGATGCCTTTGAAACCTGGAGAGGAGAAATATGCCATTTATTGCCGCAGTGACTATGGGCCAATATTTGGGCGTGGCCATGATCTTGTTATTGTCCAATGAACCAAATTCTAAAGACTGCTGGACAAGCCTAAACCACTCGTACCAGTGTCCATTCGGTCAAACGGTCACCACGTTTCTCACAGGAAACGAATACTTTACAATCAGTGAAATGGAAGTGTTTGTGATTGAAAAATAAGACACTAACTTTCTGGATGGATAATGTATTGCAAATAAACACTAAGTGTTTAGTATCAAGAAAGGTATAAAAATGTCACCATCTCCTAAGAGATTCGAAATAGTTGTTTTAAGAACAGCATCAAATTTTCGCGGGGCAACTATCAGCCGATAGTTCCTCGACAGAAACACTCTATTGTTTAAAATAGTGCCCGTCCGAGGAAAACACCCGGATGGATAGTAGTCGTCCGTTTAAAATTTTTCTGTCAACAAGCGGACTTATAGTAATTAATATAAACAATTAAAATTGAATTAAGTGGCTTTTTGTCTGTTTTCTTTTTCGTATTTTACATCTGGCTTTCACGGCTTTGATGCAAAAAGGCTAAAATAATTCAATTCAGTGTTGAACCTCAACCGCAAGTTTCCAAGGGTATTTTTTTCAAACTCCTGCAATAATCAAGGCAACGTTCAAGGTTTTCGGCTGGCAGGGTTGCTCTAATGACAAAAACTGTGTCTA
>JAHPZR010019288.1:15000-17500 GCA_019787425.1 Platygyra sinensis | reverse complement strand
CAGGTGATTGTTTCTTTAGATCTGTATCACATCAATTATATGTCAATAGCATCCATCATGTGTATACGTGCTACTGGGGAGACAAAAAACTTTGAGAGTTTTTTGTCTCTGTTTGTGAGTTACGTCAGTTTTAGCCTTCACAGAAGAGGGGGGAGGAGTGTGAGAGGTTAACTATACTTACGCAATACCGTGTCCCACTGGGCCCCGGTAAGTTCCACGTAGTGATTCTAGTTCTTGCTTCGGCGATCAGACAAGCGGCACTTTCCTTATAATTGGGCTCGGTCTCTCGGACGAAGATAACTCGGTCTCCCGGTACTGACCGATAACTTTGTGAATGTAAATGTTTTCAACTGTGTTACAGCTCCTTGTGTACTCTCTTACCGTTGTGTTTTGTACTCTTTCTTAACAATGCCAGTGGGTTTTAACCTTAACTTAACCTACGGATTAAATCCTGAAGTCGGTGGCATCAAAATTGTCACTGTTTAGAAACGATCCATTTTCCAAGTTGAGTGGCTTATAGTCACTATGATTAATTCACAATTTCAAAATCATAAAGCAACAAATTGTTTGATGTTCCAGGTCCACATCCCGTACTGAAATAGAGATTTTAAAGCTATATCGTGTTTAAAATTTAGGACAAAATGTAATTTTTTTTTCAGTTTTTTTACTGCCGCTAGCAGGCTTGAAAAAAAAATTCCAAAGATTGTTACAAGAATGGCTTATCGAAGAGTTTTAGCAACAATCAGCCGACGTTTTAAATCTATAATTTGTAACCGGAACCTATTCTTTTCTGTGCATGACCGCAATGTATACATGTATTTATAGACCGTTTCCCAATTACCTTTAGCCTCTTTCTCAAAGGGAGTCTTGGTGCCCTCCTTTCATATGAAAGTGAGATTCCATTCACACCCACATTAAACTTATTACTAGAGGGGGCTATAAAAACGAATTCAGAAGTTTCATCAAAGCTGTTCTGTACTTCATTTCAAAGGGCTTAGGATAACCATAGTTGGTAAAGAGACAACTATGGGATAACTTTCTAGTAGGGATAACCTCACTGCACCTTTCCCCCTAGGACAGAAATGTCCAAGAAAAATTACTATGAAACTATGAAATTACTAGTACCGGCATCAAAGTTTTAAAAATAACATAAAGAAATTCTTAACCAGATCAGAGAACGCTGTTACACATAGTCGACATCTATGGCTGGTAAAGTTATTCCAAATTTATCATGTGACATAAGGTCAGACCTAAAGAGTTTTTCGTCTGCGACAGGGTAGGACTGGAGAGAAACAAAGAGTGGGGAACTGGGACTAGGCAAGCTTCCTCCACTTGACAGGGGTGGTGTGACCAAAATGAAAGCAATAAATTATTCATAAAGGGGCACAGTCACGGTTAAACGGTTTGAAAAGTTAGCTAAACTTTTCAAATTCTTTGTTTGCAATCCGTGACAGTCTTCTCCATCCTTAACCATCCTTGCTCCTTTATGGTTTACTATTATCTCTTTGATGTTTTTTCTATCTTTATAAAGTAGTATTTTTAGGTTTCCTTCAATTTAACGGTAATTTTGTCGATGCTCAAAATAACTTAAAATACCGTGACTGAACCCCTGTAACGGCCCTATTCTCCCAGAGGAGATATAGGAAAGAAGTCAAGTCAAGAACCCCTTTAAGGTACAACAACTTTCCGGGAAATCAAAACTTAAAAAATAAGTTTCGACAGAAGCAAAACAACCCCAGTGGTTAGTTCTATGTATGATTCTTAGTAACAATGTTTCATCCAGTCGATAACCTTTATCTCTTCAAGAAAGATGTCTCTGTAAGTAAATTCCTACAACGTAGAAGTGCTCCGGGATCTGTCTAAACGCGTCGAAGACGTCTGTGACCTTTTAAACCGCGAGGCGGACCGAGTTTGCAAGAAAATAAAAGCTCGATCACCGTAAAGCGGAAAAAAAATCTTGAGCGAGTTCCTTCTCCAAAATGTTGAAAACTCAATGTTGGCGGCCAACTGTTCTCGATCAGTATAGAAACCCTGAAAAAGGATCCAGGTAATTTTAAAACCTACCATTAAACTCAAGGTGTTTAACTTAATTGTTATTAATTGTTAATTAGTTTGTTTTAACGAAGACGTTGTTCAGTTTAGAAACTTATATGCAAATGTGCAAGGAAATAGTGCCGCTTACCTCGAGAAGATTCGGTTCCTTGAGAGGCTGATTTAGAAACTAAAACATTTCCAGTTTTACAATGTTTTCTTGTTCAGTGTGGTCAGAATGTTGTACACTTAAAAATTAACCGTGTCAGTTTTATTCTAGGTTCAGTGTTACACGCCATGTTTTCAGGAAGACTTGACACAAAGCCAAGCGAGGATGGATCTTACTTCATTGATCGTGATGGAACTCACTTCCGGTATATCCTGAATTATCTTCGCACTGGGCAGCTTATTGTACCTGACGATGAGATAACTCGTGAAGAGCTACTGGCTGAGGCGGAATTTTATCGAG
>JAHPZR010019288.1:5000-7500 GCA_019787425.1 Platygyra sinensis | reverse complement strand
TCTGTTACTAAACAGACGTCATAACGAGTTGAGAGACCTCGAAGCTGATCTTTTGAGTACGGTGTGTAGCGATGTCGAGGTCGAGCTAGTTCTCCAAGACATCACTGAAGAACAGCTCACTAGAGGGTCCAATAAAGCACAAGACGCAAGATTGGACATTCGGGCACGTGGCTTCTGGGATCCCCAGAGCTCGGCATTCTTTGATATGAGGGTTTGCCACCCTAATACCGAGTCTTACAGGGACCAGGAGCCACAGCTGATCTACATCGCATCCATGAAAACGACGAGAAGCGGTTGTACTCGAGGAGAGTGCTGGATGTTGAGCATGGTTCGTTCACGCCGCTTGTATTTAC
Organism: Platygyra sinensis; assembly: GCA_019787425.1. Taxonomy (NCBI): domain Eukaryota; kingdom Metazoa; phylum Cnidaria; class Anthozoa; order Scleractinia; family Merulinidae; genus Platygyra; species Platygyra sinensis. The sequence continues at coordinate 7,147 of JAHPZR010019288.1, read as the reverse complement.
AACTACTGGAGGGATGGGGAAGGGATGCATAAAATACCATAGTCGACTGGCTGAGCTGATAGCCGCCAAGAAAGGAGAACATTAGAACATTACGACATTGTTTAGTGTTGCTTAACCGAATCATATATTCGCCTTCCGCTTTTCTAGATAGTTTTTAGGTATTTTTAGATTTATCGAATTCTTAGAGTTTGAATTTATCCAGATTTTTAATGGTTTCAGTAAAAAAAGGGACAAACACCACTCACCATGTAAAGTAATTATAACAGGATGGAGGTATAATATTCATCAAAATATTTTTGACTTCTTAATTTCGTTTTTCAATGTGTATTTTTACTGATTATGTGAAATAAATAAAATTGTTTTAATTATTATTAAAAATTATTATTATTATTATTATTATTATTATTATTATTATTATTATTATTATTATTGTCCATAATGTTCGCTTTGTAAAATGTATTCTATATACAAGGTTAAAATGTTAAAAAATTAAAAAGTTTAAACCAAACGTTTCGGCTGTTTGCCATCACCAGGGTTGATGATGACAAACAGCCGAAAATGTTTGGTTTAAACTTTTTAATTTTTTAACATTTTAGCCTTGTATATAGAATACATTATTATTATTATTATTATTATTATTATTATTATTATTATTATTATTATTATTATTATTATTATTATTATAATTATTATTGTTATTATTATTATTATTTGAATGTTACTGTAATCAAGTTTTATCCACCAAATATTTTTTATTCGTACAATCAAGATGTTCCGGCCACGCAACTCAGAAGCTGAAAAAGAAGTCAGCTCTCACAACATTGAAGTGCTTCAGGATGTGACCAGACGCGTCAAAGAAGTCTATGATATTTTAACCCGCGAGACGAACAGAGGTTTCATGGAAGTGGAAGCTCATGATGAGCCAGCAAAAAAGCTTGAGCAGAATCCTTTCCCTAAAATAGTGAAACTCAATGTTGGCGGCCACATTTTCTTGACCAGTTTGGGAACCTTGCATAATGATCCATCAGGTAATTTTACTGAAATTAGTCACCTTCAGCATCTTGAATGTATACTAATAACTGTAGTAGTGCAATATGCTTCCTAACTGCTAACACTTCAATCACGGTTACTTTGCTATCTCTTATCTCGGCACAGTAACGAGTTGAAATTATTGTTCCCAAGTTTCATCTTACGTCTGAACTTGCAAAAATTAACCTGGGTTAAGCCAGACTGCATTCATAATTCTTAAGATTTCATTATCATTTGCTTTAACTCTTTGGTCTCCTTAATAGAAAAATATTACCAGGGGTAAATACATATCACAAAAACATTCGAAATATTAATCTGGTTTCTTCTTTTTAAGCTGTTTTGCTTATTTCAAACGAAGATGTTTGTCGGCGGTGTTGAAACTTTAATTATGCGCTGCGTTCTCCGCCCTTAGAATTATAATTGTTTCCAAATTTGAAAGTGATACATAGATGTTGAAGAAAAAAGACCCTACAAATACGAAGTGAAACTCAATGATGCACAAAAAAGCAAGCTGACGAAAGGAAAGGCTTCCAGAATAGTTTTAGTTTCTGCCGTTATATATAGTAGGGCAAGATATTCCATAACTGTACCAAAAACAAGACAAATTTCATTTTCTTCGAATAACTTTCACTTTTTTCTAGTCAAGGAAGCATGAATTGCTATGAGTCATTTTTCAATTTAGAAAGCAAGTAAAATAAAGCAAATGTTTTTGAATTGCTTCTGAGGACACGACGTCCTTGTTTCCCATACTACTAATTTGCAGTTCTAAGGGCCTGGGGTGAGGGAGAACTGTGGAATAACCCTGTGGTACGAGCATCGAGGTCTTGAAACTGACATAATCAACATCTTAACCAGAGAACTTTGCAAGGCTCGGTTCAGACGCCGTACTTCACATCATGACTTAATTCTATTCTTAAGGACGTTCGCGCCCATTGCTACTGCGGATCTCTAGTGCGCACGCTATTCATTGGTCACGCGCGCGCCACGTCATATTTTCAAGCGCGCGCACGGAGTGGAAAACTCAACAAAATATAGAGCTGATGAGAGCTGATGACCTTTGCGTTAACTTTGTGTGCGAATATTTTTGTTGGATTCTCGGTGACCCCCAATTTTTTTTC
>JAHPZR010019287.1:12500-30892 GCA_019787425.1 Platygyra sinensis | reverse complement strand
AACTACCGGCACTCAAAACACCACCATGTGCAACAAATGTTACTAAATAAGAAATATGTAACCTTTTTTGGCACTAACCATCCCCTATGAGTTTTACAAAGGGTTTTCTTTACATGTCAACATTGTTGTGATTTAACTATAATTGAATATTATTTTTTCAAACACCAAGTACAGCATCATTAAAACGCTTGCTAAGTGTATTAAAACCATTATCTTTTTTTGCATTAATACAATAATGCTCTAAATCTTCTGCCATCCACAATAATTTATCCAGGAATATGATTTGGCAAAAGAACACATATGACCTAGCTAACTTTGCTACAAACCTAAATTTTATATTACATCAATATATGATAAGACTTTTCTGGTCTTCAAAAGTTTTTTTATCATCACTGCCATAGACATAGCTTTGTGGCCCTAATTGTGTTTCTCAATTACTGACCTCTTAATCAGTAAGCCAACAACAACTTAGGCAATGTTAATATATACGTATAAGTTTTGGCACAAGGCTGTATTTATCAAGACCAGCTTGATATGACTGGGTGGGGCAATGTTTAGTGCTCCTCAGGTGATTGACAGCTGTCTGTTTAACAGTCTCTTGTGCAAGATGAAGGCAGGTAATGGAGAACAGATGTACTCGATGACGATTCTGACAAGAGGACATCAACAACCTGTTTCCAGTGGTCAAAGCTGATACAGGAACTCTGCAATTTAATTGATAAAATGTAGATGAGTACATGTATGAAGCACAATCTAATTATTCAAAATCAGACACATCATGGTAACAATGTATGTTTAACAAATAAAGCCTGAGCCATGTATTACAACGCCATAAAATAAAACAATAAAATGCGCTTTTTCTGTATTTTATCCTTTGATAAAACATGGGTTTTTGACCAATCAGAGTGCAAGCAGAGTCCTATCTGTATTATGTATATATATACATGTATGACTGAATTTATGAAAACTATGTCAATAATTTGCGTGAAATCAAACATATGCACTTTGATTTCACAACTCCTCTGGCAAGCAAAACATGCACAAATTCTTTGACACTGTTTTCATAAATCCAGACACACTGTATATACACATATCATAATTACTGTAACATTCTCCTTTTGGAAATTCCATTACAGAACAATCCAATATAAATAAGTACTGAAGAAGCCAAAACCATTTCACATTCAAGAAACATGAAAGGACTATTTTGAAAATCATTATAATATTGTATTAACACACTAGAAATGTGGAAAGTACAGTGAAAAAAGTGCTTCATAGCTTGAGCAGTATCCAAACTATACCATAATATACAATAACACTATTCCCACCTGCTCAAGAGCAGAGCAATCCTTTCCTCTCTTCAAGTAATGTGTCTTCCAGAATTCCAGCAGAAGTCTAAATCACAAAGAGAGTATAAACATTATAATCTTCCATTGCTAATATAATTTTCACTGCAATCACTAACATTAATTAATTGATTGTTGTCAGGCAACAATTAGAATATAGAAATTCATTGAATGTGGATATTATCTTGATGTGCTATTAAGTTCTTCAAAGCAACATTTTGAAAGATATGTCTGGTAAACAGAGCGGAGAAACGATATCTTGACACTGGGACTGAAATCCTCACCTCAAGTTTGTCAGGATAAATCCTGGATTCTTCTGAATGTTCTCTTCTCTGACAAAAGCCTACAAGGAAAGAGACCTATAAGTTGTGGACATAGCCAAAACCAGCAAAACAAAGCTTGGGTATTTTTATCACTAGGAATCTGCTGATAACAAAATAATAATGTTATGAATAATTATTTCACTTACCATAAGATAAGCTGGAAGACGTCCATGCCTGTGTGCAAACATCAGGAAAACAAGAGTGGTGTTCAGACAGCTAACGTTCTCCTGAAAAAGAAAGTCAGTAGATGATGAGTATCAGAAATGATAATTATTTTCCACTAAGATTGCTAGCATTCTGGACAAGTTTCCATTTTCTTCTGTGCTTGGCAAGTCACAACAATCACTGTCTGTAAGTTGACACTGTTTTTTCCAAAAAATACATAACTATTTCTCTGGTACAATAATCAATAGCAATTTTTTAGCAATATTTATGGTTATACAGTGGTATAAAATAGATACAATGGTTATTGATGTACTTACTTGTGTAAGAGTTCCGACTGTGATCGAGTTGATCAGCTTGTACAGAAGGAAAATCATTTGCTCCCAGTTATTGATAAGAGTACCAAGCTTACAAGCCTCAGTGGAAAAATCTGTTAATAAAATATAGAACAAAAAGAAGATTAACTCAAGTGAATTTAATCAGCAATAAAAACAACTTTAATCTAGCATCATAGGCTATACAATGCACACAGGGAACTAGCAGATTAATCATAACTTTGATCTTTGGGGGAAATTGCAAAGAGAGCTTGAAAAATTTTGGAGAGAAATGAAAACAGGACACAAAATCTTACCAGTGAAGAAGCGGCTTGACATGAAGTGTTCTTGAGATAACACCAGACAGCGAATCAACATGTTGGAATCCACTACATTTGAGGTCAGGATGGACACAAACTTCTCAAACTACAAATCAAACATTAAAAAAACAAGTTAATGATGATCAATAAAGGCAGCATATCTTTAGGCATTTTTCCAGTAGCAAATTCTTCAGATTGTTAGAAAAATGACAGAGAGAAATTAAGACCATACTGGTTTAAAAAATACTTCAACCAACCAAAAGCAGTGACATCAGTATCATATTTTATATCTCCACTGTCTCCAAACAAGCATCACAACAAAATTTACCACTAAAAATTAATCATGCTTGCTTACCTGTTTATCACTTATGACCTGGTCAAATCTCTTGAAGGCAAATGGATTAAACTTCATCAGCTCACCGAGGAGATCAAAGCTACTTTGGAGAATTTCCTTGGGTTTCAGCTCATCACTTGTGATGTGATCAACAAGGTGCTGCAGGAGAAATGAAGAATTCAGGTTAAAAAAAAAAACATGCAGTGAACTAGTTTAGGATGCAATACACCTTAAAAAAAGAAATACAATTAAATAAATATCAGCAGAATACTTTTTCAAAATAAAAATTGAAATAATCAATTGAAAATATCTCTATTTTATTTAATACCTCAAGTAGACCCCTCTTGATAAGAAACAACTGATCTCCTACAGATGCTCTCCCCCGAAGAAATCCTTCAATTGCCCTTGAAAGCCAAAACCTTTAAAAAGATACCAGAAATGAATCAAAATTAGTTGAACACCACAAGCTCTAATTATCCTACATGTATTTCTTTTACTATTCTAACCTCATTGAACGACAACCAGCAAAAATTATGTTGCATAGATGAGGAGATTAATTACCTTAGTGGTGCTGTTGTGGGACATCTAATCAGAGTCTCTAGAATTTTTGTAAGAAGTCCTTTTTCTCCAACACAACAAAGTTTTCTACAAGAGAAATGAAAACAGGTTATTATTAATATTACATGATTAACACAAAAGTAACCAGCTGAATGGTACCAGAGACATTTAACCATAATCATTTTTAAATTACATAAATATGTAAGTTGCAATTAGAAAAGAAATATAATTATGATCATAAAAATATAGGAGGAATACCCATAAACAAACCTGTTGGTGTTTGACAGAGTTTCAGGAAGCTCAAGGTCATTTTGAACTGAGAAGAACGTAAAATAAAAGTTAAACAGTTGTCACTAATGCATGATCACATACTCTTTAAACCGTAACAATGATTTGCATAATTGTCTCTTTCAATGTCTCTTGAACAAGACATTAGTGACTTAAAACTAATCTACCTACTTGTACACATCAAACTTTAAAATAAAAATAAATTTTAAATTAATTAACTTTAAATTCCACTCACCATAAAGCTCCTGGAGCTCATCGACTTCTCTGGGAGTTAAAAGGAGATGCTTATTCCTACAAACAGGGTTAAGATGTTATAAATTAAAAATTGCACACGTCACTAAAATTGGCAATTAATTAATCAAAAATACAAACTAAAATTGTAGGTACATGTATTAATAAGAGGGAAAAGGCAAGAATAAAACTTACTCATGGCGGTCACAAAAGCTGTGAACCAGTCGTAGAAACTGGATCTTTAAAGCAGTTTGCTGAAAAAGAAATTAATACATTAGACTCGAAAGGGCACAAATGCACAGATTCTGGGCTCTATAAACAGTATTTTATCTTTATTTTAAAATCTAGGTTGAAAAGAAAGCTATCAATATCTTACCGGTGTGCACTCATGATCTCCAATCTCTATGTCCATCAAATCTGGATTCCTAAAAGAGAACAAGATTCATTGAATTAATACTTAATAACTAATTTTAATTTAATTAATGATGCCCAGACAGAAGGAAATCGAGTGATATCATGCAAAGAATGATAGAATTGACTAGCTCTCTTAAGTGATCCACAGTTTAGTAACAAAAGACTCTTCTTCCTAGAGTTGTTTTTCAAATTGTCCATTTTGTGATTTATGGTTAAGTTAAAAGAATTTGACCAACAACACTTACATTCTTTCTGTTTCATTCAGCCATGACATCTTGTCAAACAACTGGCTCATTCCAGGGATCAATTTTAGCTCTGACAGCCTCTTCTGAACCTGTAAAAAATGAATACAAAAAAAAATTACAAGTTGAATTTTGACATCAACAATTAAAGTGAAAAATGAAATGTAATTGCTTCTAGTAATAGTTCATATTACTATACATTCAATAGCATTTAATTACTAATAAATGTTTTTGGTTTTTTTTAACTTGACTTACAATTAATTTATGTTTTCCCGTCAAGAACAAACAAAGAACATAGAAGACCTCTACTTTGTGCATGACCTGGAAAGAAAGAAAAGTGAGACAACTCACAGTCAGTAACAAATAAAATAAGCTCGATTACAGAGATTGCGTGCTATTGAAGGCCACTTAAAAGCGCAGTCAGCCAGTAATTTACCAACCTCATGTATGAGCTTGAACGAAGATTGTAATCTTGGTGCTACTGAATCTGGTTCATCTAAATCCAAATCTGCAGAAGAAAAAACACATATGAAGAGTTTAGGGAAAATTAAGTTCATCTGCAGTGATTTCAGATCAGTACTACACTGTAAGTTAAATATTACACAAAATGCCAACAACAACAACTAACAACAACAACAACAACAACTTTATTTATTGACCCCCCCCCTGCCATCACTGCAGTGCTTACAATAGAGAGCTCCTATCACATACCCATATGATCAAAGTTGTCTGACATAAGCACATTCTGTAAGAAGGTTTGGAAATCAAACATGTCTGGAAAATGGGAAGATCTCTCCACTGCAAAACAATAGGAAAAATCAAATTAGTTAGTATTAATCACAAACCAATAGAAAATTCAAGGAGAAATATTATATAATATTTTTTTTTCGGCATATCTTAATGATATTGAGGGTCAGGGTTATACAGATGTATGTGCACATTGTGTACATACCATACGATTTTTACTCCTTAGCTTTTGTATCGACGAAGAAGATACAATCATGTATATCAAACACTCAAGACAGTGTTTCATCGGCTATCCAAACACCTCGAATTTTGTCAAAAATACTCTGGCAGTGCGCGTCATATTTTCAACTCTCTTCTCGGTGTTTGGATATCCTGATGAAGCACTACCTCTCATGTTTGATATACATGTATTACATCAAAGTGAGAATCTGACTAACAACTTACCCATTGGTTGGCAGGCCAGCCTAACAATCCTTGGAAGGAACTCTTTTAAGCCTATAAGTGTTGCTAGAATAAAAACACAAATGAATAAGTATTGTATAACCTAGTAAATAAATGCCAGCATCAAGTTTGAATTTCTTTTTAGAGACCAACCTTGGGGTCACGAAAGAGAAAGTCGCTGGCAGGATGAACACTCTCAAGATATTCTTGTGTGAGGAACTACAATGCTTGACACACTTTTTTACAATTTGCAAAGCTCTAGGAAACGTTGCTCATAGCAGTTTTTAAACCAAGCCAGCAACTAAGAAAATACCTTGGTTGTTATCAGCCACTTCCTTCTGAGACAAGCCTTTCTTATCCACTTCATCTTGGGCAAGTACTATTAAAAATAAAAGTTGTTTCAATAAACATCTCATTAACAAAAGCAAATAAGAAGTACATGCAACACAATCATATTAAAAAAATAAAATAATAATACATGTACATGTATAACATGATGCTTCAGCATCATCTTGTCATCATAATTATTATAACATAAATTTTTCAACACACGATCATATAAATAAACTAAGTTCCTTTGGTTTCATTTTGGCATTTACTTCATGCAATCATACACACATGTAAAGTTACTCCGGCCTTAATTATCCAGTAAATTGCCCACTTGGGGCTTCCAAAAATGACTTGCAAATAAAATAATACATTGGGGAATGATTGTGGTCTTGACCAACAACAAGAACCTGAGTCATTAGATAATAACAAATTTCTCAATACTTACAGGTGCTTCTCTCCTCAACAGATTCCAAGTCAGACAGGGAAAACGATAAAACACGACAAAGGTTTGCCAACTGATTCTGGTCCAAGATGTTCAACAATTTTCTCATATTTGCTGAAATAAATCCATAAAATTCAATTTTAATAAAGGACAAAATTTATTCATAACTGTAGAATTCCAACTTATAAGTTATTATAAGTTATTAAATACAGTTAAATTGTTATTACTAAAACTAAGACGCGTATACTAAAATGTAAAAGAAAGGTTTACTTAACAACTTACCTATACTGTCCAGGTCGATAAGTTCTTTTCTTGAGCCAAAGAGATCCTCTAACACCACAGATGCATAACTATTTGGATACAAAAAAAAAAATAAAATAAATTAGCTACTATAAATTATGATTATAAACGTAAGGAGATGGAATCCTATCATACAGAAGGAAGACTTACGTAAAGGTTCTTTTGTGCTCTAACAGGGTGAATAAATGACTAATCAATTCATTTCTCTTTGCTAAATCAGTAGCAACTCCATCAACCTGCGAAAAAAAAGTAAACCAAAAACTAAAATTAAAACGCTATTACACAGAGTGTATATACACTCAAAAACATTTGTTTCCTGCTCCGGAAACATAATAAAAGTTAAAAAGTTTTACAAACTTGGAGCTAAAAGTTAAAACTTGTGATATATTTCGTCCGTTTTTTTCAACCGGACTTCATCAGTCAATGAGACGTTAAAACCCCTTTTTAAAATTCATCTTTTTAACATTCATATCAAAAAAAAAAAAGTTAAAAAGTTTTACAAACTCGGAGCTAAAAGTTAAAACTTGTGATATATTTCGTCCGTTTTTTTCAACCGGACTTCATTAGTCAATTGACTGATGAAGTCCGGTTGAAAAAAACGGACGAAATATATCACAAGTTTTAACTTTTAGCTCCGAGTTTGTAAAACTTTTTAACTTTTAGAGTGTATATAGATCTGTGAAATATTGTGAAAACTCTTTTCAGGAATTTCCACAGTTCTGGGAACTTGATGGTACATCACAATCATTTACAATAACCTGCAACACATATTTTGATTTTGTATTTCACATATTAGACCTGTGTCTCCAGGGAAGGCCTGCTAGCTCGAACAGTAGTAATGTGAGACTTGAATAAAGTTGCTGACGGATTAAATGTATAAAAGAATGAAGGCATATTCACTCAGAAAGTCAACTTACCACAAGACAAACATTATGGATGAAGTCAAGGCACAATGACCACAAATTATTTTGTTGCACCTCTGCAAAGTAAATAACATAATAATTATTAACAAAAGAATGACATGCTATCAACAACATGTGCACAGGAGCATTGATAACATTTGATCCTCCAAGCATAATTTTTCAAATGCTTGATGGCCTAAGTAGACTTCAAACAACTTTGCAAAACTTGAAATATAAGAAGGCCTTCCAGAGATGCTGAAAATCATTTTTTAAATTGCACAAATTCTCTTACTTTTTCTTGATAATTTGAAAATATGTCAATCACATAAAAAGTGGTAATAGCACTTTTCCTTTATTTGGATCTGTGCTGTTCTAGAAACATACATGTACAAGTCAACATGTACATGTCATTTCTGCATATACTGGTAGTAAATGTAGCTTGTTATTGACTTGTTATCTATATGTTACCAAAAACAACTACTGCAGTACTTACTCGTTGGCCTCGTCTTGCAAGACTTAAAACCATAGATTGCATGATAAAACAGGACTTGAATCACAGTCTGCCAGAAAAAAGAAACATCTATTAATTTAAATAAACCTTGAGCTAACAGATATAAACAAAGCCTTGTTAACTAAAAAACTGCAGACTTCTCATAAAGGCAAATTGGGCAATTCCAGAAAATATCCATACCCAACCACGGACGGCTTCCATGTTTTAACCCCCCCTTGCCTTCGGAAATTCCAGAATGCGTTACCCCCCCCATGCCCTCAGAATTCCATAATCGTGAACCCCCCCCTACCCTTCGGAATTTCCAGGGTTTTTTGGGAAGTACATTTTCGACTTGGCAACGTTTATATGAACAAACGAACATGAATTTATGCCTCCCAAAGGCTGTTATCTAGCGGCGCCAGGCGACAAGCTTTACTCTTCAGCGACAAGAATAACCTACCGCGTGTGGCCAGGCTGTGCAACCTTTTTTTTAAGTCTAATTTTGCCTATAAAAAAACACCACTTACAGTAATTTTCATCCTCTTTGTTTTCTTGTGTTGTTCTGACGTTTACAAAGCAAAATAGCTCAAAAGACTGTTAAAATCTTTCGGCGGTTGAAAAGGTTAAAAATACCGTCGAGCCTTCGATCTTTCCTCGTTGGGACCCTTCATATGTCATGTAGTGTGCACGAAAAGTCTTAATTTGGCTTTGTTTTCTTGTGTTGTTTTGACGTTCACAAAGCAAAATAGCTCGAAAGACTATTAAAATCTTTTGGTCGATTGCCGTCCGGCAGTCCGAATGTAAAATTATCTGACAGGCGTTCCTTGGAAGCGAGGGACAGGTGCGAGTTTTTTTGCCGTTTATCGGGCGGGAGACGGGAGTATCAAGATCGAAATTGCACGCGGTAAATAAGGTACATTTTCAGACTTTATTCACTTGACAAGAAATTCATCAAGGTAAATGTGAAACCCACGTTTTACTGTTCACTTCTACATGTCTGATCAATCGATGCTTGTCTTCTGCTTCCGCGATCATACGTTCGTGGTTTATTTACGAACTGCAAAAGTCGACAACAATAGTGTTTTCAAGGAACTCACTCTACTCTTTCTATTCTAGAAATCCCACCCATGAAACCCCCCCCATGCCTTCAGATATTTTCCAATTGTAAATACCCCCCCATTCCTTCAGAATTCCAGTTCAAAGAACCCCCCCTCCCCTTCGGAAATCCTAAAAGCCGTCCGTGGTATAGGTATGGATATTTTCTGGAATCGCCCATTCTTGAGTAATCAAATCATAGAATGAAATCAGGACCCTCAAATCTCGATCTGTTGAGTGACAGATTTCCAGATCATGTCACGACATATTCAATACTGACAACAATCTTAATCACATAGTGATCCATGTATAACAAAACTATTTGTACGAAACAGGACTAAGCGTACTAATGAATCAAACCAAAATTTGGTTGTTATAAATTGGGACTGAAAAACTATGGACACATCGTAAGTCGAATATATCTGAAAGTAATTCGCGACGGGTCAACAGAATTTACCGGAAGTGAAACCAAGACGTTTTGTCTGACCCATTGACACTAATACCAAATTAAACCAGGAAACACTCTTTAATCTATCAAATAAACCGATGATGAAGTATGGACAAAAATGCTCTGAATTAACAAACAAGTTTCAACCCTAGCTAAATACTGACTCGCATTCAAAAGATCAAAGGAATCATCAGGTTCGTCATAGAAGAGAAATCAACAACTACTGTTTCACAATTTGTCAATTGATACGTTTTACAAGCTCAAAATAAAACCACAGTTAAATTTGAAATAAGGGAATCGTAGATGAAATGCTTACTGGTAGAATATAATCTCACTTTCGAGTTTAATACAAAGACAAGCTTTAAATATTGCGTTTTCGCACCTACGTTCCCTGCGATCTGGCATTAATACAAACATTTCAGAACGGTGTTGAAATCTTTCGGAAACTCAACGTGTTAATCGACTTCCAAAGGAGTGATAAAACGTAAATCACTAAAACCAGTCTATATTGCACAGAAAACATGGGCTTGAACTGTGGTTTTAGCTGGAGTTACAATAAATTCATAAGTTCTCTTACCTCGACTCCACCGAATAAATTCAAAATCTGACCGATTCGAAGCCTCTCCTTGGCAAAGAATGGAAGATCGTTTTCGTAGTAAAGCACACTGGATTCAGAGTTGAGGAAACTTGACAGCTCCTAGGATACAAAGAACGATTAACGTGAGAAATAAAGAAAAACCTTTGATGACTGAGGCTACAATACTTTTTTACCTCGAATGCTATCCTTGACAAAAGAATTAAGCTTGTAATATTCAAAAGTTGCCTTAGATCGAGCTAACGTGATGAAACAAACAACTTAATCAAGAAATTTAACCGAGTAGTAGATTACAATTCAATTCAGTTGTAAAAATCGTCGAATATCAAACGGTTAAACGAACTAGTATCAAGTCTTAAAAATAAGCTAAGTATACTTAAGCTTATAGATATAAGCTACCTTGACATATCGCGAACACTTCACGATGTTAAACCTCTGGGCGCTGCTGTTTCGTTCCAATTTGCCGAGAAGCAGAGGTATTTCCTTGAACTGCAAACGACGATCGACATCTTCGACGAACTCTTGAGGAAGCTGAAAGCAAGAACGGTGAGTTAATGTCAGCGCTGATACACGCTACGAGCTCAAGCCTGCCAAACTGTCTAGTTTGTGACCCTAAATCTTACCAAGTTCGTTCTGAGGCATCTTCCAGAAATTTGGGACGACATGATAGTCGCAGCGAGGTTTCTATTTCCACAACTTCTTTTCGCCATCGTAAATCAATAACAAGACAGTGAGATCGAGCAGCTAACTATGAATAACACTTGAGAGTCACGAGGTTGCAAGTTGTCGAGAGATTCTTTCGATCGAGATGTAAACTCAGTATAAAATTTACACGGCAGCCATTTTGCCCTTATATTATCTTGCGCGCTTCTGAAAAGAGATCGGTCGTGGAGGATTCAGCCAATTGAAATACTCCGTCTATACGTGCCGACAAGATACACCAATCGCCAACTTCCTTGTATTGAAACTATCAATTAGCGGTCGATTTACTCTAAGGCAAAATGGCGCGCACCGCCACAAAAGGTGTACTTGAAAGACAAAGTTAGGCGATAGCTGATAATCGAATCGCTTTGTAAAGGCTTGCGCTTTCTTTTCATTTTGGACAATGCAAAAAAACTATCCTCTTTGTCGGTGTGGCCGCTTCCTAACCTAGGGAAAGGTTTGTTTTTGCTGAAAAATCCGACCCACCTACCCACGTGCCGGACTAAAATTCAGAAGCATGACTATTCAATGATTACTGCTTCTGATCTCGTTTTATTGGGAAACAATTAATATCTTAGTGTTTTACATTAAAATGCAACTCGCTTAAAGATAAAAAGCGTGACTTTGACTTTCGTTTCTCGGGCGGACTCTCGACTGCTGACAAAAACAGCCAGCTCAGTAGACATCAAACTTTTTCTGTAAATATCGTACAGTTTCAACACAGCCCCTCTGGCTTTGAGAACTGGACGACGAGGCTAAGATTCTCGATATAACAGAGCTAAAATGAAAAGATTCATCTCAGTTTCCCATTTTGGAAAATGCCGCAGTTCTGGCAACCGGGCTCTTTCGATTCATTATTTACCTTTAAGTTTGTCGGCTTACAGGACGTTGCAAACGAAATAAGCTTTTGTTAATTCTCATATTTGTTCTTCAAATCTTTTGTATTGTCGAATAAATGAAGAAGGCGGGAATTTCAAATACACTTTGAAACACCGGCGCGAGCGGGACGGCCGATACGTATAGAGATCAACAGCGCAAGAGGAATGGTTTATCAGACCAAAGAAACCGCCAAGCGGCTTTCATTTTATCAGTTTTTCTTTTTTTTTTTTACTTTTTTCTTATTCCCGTTTCAAATATACAATCTTTTCGGGTCATAAGATTATATTTTAGAGTGTAATGACGATAAATCGCTTTTTGAAGATGATTGATCATAAAATAATAATCGATAGAAAGGCATCATAGGAACATAGATATCTTCGATTGATTCCGTACTTCAGGCGGGACCTCTTTATTGCGGCCGATTTCTTTAGAATTTCGCATTTAGAGAAAAATAAAATGACCAGTGATGAACTGAATAAAAATCGATAGAAAAACAACGTACTTTAGATGGCCTCTTCCCTGCGGCGAATATCTTTACAGAATTTTGCAGTCGGAGAATGATTCAGTATATTAAAAAAATGTATTCAAAGCGCCGGAGTCAAAAGTCGGTTAATGCAAAGCCAGGATTTAAAGTTAACCTCGAAGTATTACAGTCTCTTGTATAAGAAATATTGAACAACCCTAGCTATAGGTATACTCTATAACCTAAGTAATAAATAACCACTAGTTTTCTTTTTCCTCCGGGACTACGAAGGAGTGGGACAACTTGCCACTGAACAAAATTGAGGCCAGATTCTATGCTTACTATCAAGACCAATCTGGAACTACTGCAAATTGTTAAATTTATTTCTTTTTATCATCGTAAAAAGGCATGTCAATACCTGTAAATATATACATATAGGCGACAGAACACTCTGTTCAGATTGCCTGTCGACTGAGCACACATTTTGACAAAATTGCCCAGTGTATTCAGCCGTAGAACGGACGCTAGCTGGCATCTTAGTTTTAGACTACGAGTAGTCCCTCTTTCTCTTAGTCCGTCGAGCACGACGCGAAAAAAAAACCTGCGAAAAAAAATGGATCTCGTGTAGCCATTTTTCTCTCGCGGGTTTCTTTCGCTTAATTCTCGCTCGACGGAATAAGCGAAAGAGGGACCACTCGTAGTCTATCTTAGTTTTGACTTTATGTAATCGTCATGCATAATCAGCAAACAAGAAGTACAAGAAAACTCACTACACTTCAGCGTATTTGTTTGTAGCTTGTTTTGTCGCTTGCTGTAGTTTAATGATTTGCTTGGTCGAATCAAGACAATCTGATATTCGCCCGAAAACTTCGGTTCGAAGCAACTGATAGTATTCATTTTAATGTTCAGTGGTTTCTCAAGAGACCATGAGACGGAAACTCAGAAATGATAAAAATTGCACTAAAGCATGGGTGAAATAAGTAGTCAGGAATTCTCATTTGTGCCAACACTTTGGCTTTAAGTTGATATTGCATAGTCAGGAATGCAGCCGAGTTCACGTCACTGAAAACGTACTGGGTCTGGTTTGTTCAAATTCGGCCCGATCAGTTGAGCCAACTTAGGATTGACGATAATTTTGATTTGACTTTTGTAACTTTCGGGAAAGATTTTCTGTTTATTCGTTTGTTCTTCAATTTTGAGCTTTAGTAATCTCAAACTACCCTAACCATAATCACTGACAAACATTTTACTGAGGCGAAAAAAATTAATTAATCCTTTTACTAACTTTTGATCCTGGCTAAGCGTTCATCGGCTTTCGGACAACTTGGCCTGAGGAATAGACAGAAAACTCACTGATAAGTTACAAAACTGAACTCAAAATTCACCTTTATCCCAGTTTACCTTCATTGAAGTTAAACCAGCAAGGCAACATGATAATAATTTGAATCAACCAAACACAGATTTATTCATGCGTTTCTTTCTTATATTTTCTGTCAATGAGGCAAAAAAAAAGTCATCTTAATAGAATGAATTATGACCTCCCTAAACGTCGGCGGCTGTGAACAGTCGCTCGTCAAATTCAAACCGACTGCAAAAGGGCCTCTGTGAGTCAAAATATACTGCCCCCTAGTACAGTAGTAGGGCTTATAATTTTTTTCCCTGTTCAGACTGAGCCAGGCCCAATAGATATTGTGTCAAATGTATGCAACGTAATTAACGGTTCAGCCCTAGGAACTAAATTTCTACACTCAGCTTTACAAATACAATTTAGCAGATGTAGTCAAAGACTATTTGCTATTACAGTTCTGTGTGAAACGTCATTTTGGTGAAATGTCTTCTGCCATGTGCAGAAGTCCACTTCCAGCGAGAATCAAATAAACCGCCAGAGGCGCGCAATTCAAGAGAACAAATACGCCGCACTCACTCAGTCAGGCTTTTGCAGTACTCACCCCGCCACTTGTTTTCCCGCCGATGAAATGGCGGCGTAGTGTAACGAAAAGATGCGGCATCTATTCACTACCTTCTCGACGAGCCAAGCTCACTTCATTTCGCTTTATTATACAAGGCAACCCAAGTGAACCCAGTTTTTCCGTCAAACTCGAGTTATATGACAAAAACATACAGAATTTTAATTTTTTAATGAAGCCACCTGTTGTTGGACTTGCTGAGTTGCACGCGATGTATTCATGATACAAAACATCAGCTTTTTTTCATCGGGAAAAAATTATAAAGCAACCCGATAAGTGATGGCAAGGCTCTAAGCTCCTCTTTTTCCGGCCTATTTTCCGCGTTGCAAGGCAAAAGATTGATACTTATTTTTTTTTCTTTTATATATCTATTTGCTTAGTTACAGCCTAATACTTCGAATTCACTTAACGCTATACATGCAACACGTACGAATAACTACTAAACTAGCATATCCTACCTACCGATATTACGGTAATTACAATAGCTACACTACTTACAAAACCGAAGAAATTGCAAAAAATTCACTACTTACAATATTTTACGGTGCATGCTTACATTGCGATATAACCAGACTCTGAACTGACATACTATGATAATTAGCAACTGATTTCTACAGATACCTCATTTTCTCTTCATTTAGAGTAGTTTCAGTAATTAAACACTGATCTCCTCTCGTGTCAAATTGTACAAGGCCTAACTGTGAGTTCATCAGTTAAGCTCAACTGAGAGTCAATTCTGCAAGGTGTCCAGAAACGAAGACGCTTGGACAATGTGTTGCGACCCTTCTGTTGGACTTATTTTACCCGGCGTGCTAGTTAATCGAACTTTCAGAAATCGAACTTAACGAACCCAGTGGAACGTAATCCGTGGATTGAGTTCGACTGAGTTCGGCAATCGAAGTAAATCGAACACTGAAGTTTGTGCGAGTTCGATTTCCGAATCAATCGAACAAATCGAAACGAACTGAGCTAAATCCATTAGACTGCGTTCGATTGGTTTCGGCAGCCAAATTCAATCGAACACAATAAAATTGTTCGGTGAATAAATTCGCTTGAAAAAAGATGATGTAAGATTAGGGAATGGGCTCCTGGTTATTTTGTCTCGAAAATACGAAAGACACGTTATACTTAAGTAACTTGAGCCTCGAAAAACTTGTTACACTGTATTGTTTTTCAACACCAGTTTTGCAAGAGTTCAGAAATCAAAAGTTCGATTTAGTTCGATTGTCCAATTATTTTTGTGTTAGTTCGATTTGGTTCGATTGCCGAACGTAATCGAACTCAAGCACTAAGGTCCGGTAATATGCGCAACATTTTTCTTCAACTTGTCTCGTAACATTGTTGCGGTGCAAGTTGAAACCCTCTGTTGCGCGTATTACCACTTTTATTACCAACATGTCTCGCAGCAAAATACAGTTGCAAGTCTGCACAATTCTACATGTATAATTGGTCAATCGTCAATCGTTTATGTATAATTGGTCTGATCGTTCCACTTCGGCCTCCGCCCGTCTTTTTCTTTTTAATTAGCGAAGTGCTCTCAATACGAAGCTCAGTGTTGTCTCGGATAGAAAGCCGAAAAATTGTGATTTTCCGACAGTTTTGAAGAGACAAACGAGGTGTTCCAAGGACTATGATAGTCCTCAAGGTCGTTTTAAAGGGTAAATTGATGACTTTCTGAGAGTTACTGGCCTATTTAGCTTTCAGGCTCGTCCTCGGGCTCTTCTTCACTGTCCACCATGTTTTTATTTTATTTGCCACGCTTCACGACGACCAATCACAAGGGTTAAATTCAAATTTGTTGCGAGACAAGTTGTAGCTTCAGTGGTAATACGAGCAGCGAAACTGTAAATTGTTGTAGAAAGTAGAACTCGAGTCTACTTTCCGCACACGTTGCCTCAACTTGCAACACTGTATTTTGCTGCGAGACAAGTTGGTCACAACGTGGTAATACGAGCATCAATGTGTTTCAACTTGCAATGCAACAACGTTGCAAGACAAGTTGAAGGAAAATGTCGCCTGTATTACCGGACCTTTAAGTCCCTGTTTACAAGCAGGTAGGGTAACCCTAGTGCTAGGGTAACCCTGGCACTCACACATTTCTTCTGATTTTCAACGACGCGTTTACAAGGCAGCTAGGGTTACCCTAGCACTAGGGTAACCCTAGCTGACTGCTAGGGTTACCCTGGCGCTAGGTTAACACTAGCGCCTTGTAAAGGCTCTGCTAGGGGAGCGTCGGGCTCTTCCTTGTAGATCTGCAACTGGTCTCGTGAAGCTGATATCCAGCCATTCGGCCTCACGCTTGGTAAATTATAACCCACGTATAAGCTATTTATATAGTAAATTCATTTCGACGGAGCAATGAACAAATTAAGCTTTCAATGCCCTTCTTTTGATCCGTCTTGATCTTACGGAAGCCCAGGGGGGCCATTGACCTGTTTTGTTTTCACTCGGGCTTTCCAAAGGAAACGCCCGAGTTGAAATTTCGGCTTCGTTTTTTGTGTGGCTTACACGAAGTGTAAAACCACATTATGGTATCATCTGATTTATTTATTTATTTATTTATTTATTTGTCTACGAGAGTCAAGTGCCTGTCACGTGGTCTTGTGTCTGCGGCAAACTAGTTGTCTTCAGGTTGTCTGACCTGAGTTGTCTTGGTTGTAAGCTTGGGCTCGAGTAATTTTTTTTCAGGTGATCGTATCACGAGGTTGTTCTCCTGGCACAAGCCAACAGACACAGACCCAGCTTGTGTTATAAGTGCAGATTGTGCAAGAGCGTTTACGCTCTTACACTAGTTGAATCTTCGGGACGGGTTGTAATGTTTTGGTTTTCACTTTATCCAGTACCGCCTAAATTTGCGCTGACTCATAATAAGAACATTGGACTACAAGTAGTCGGTTTTTCTTCCTGAAATCCTCCGCGTGCGGAACTCAAAATATATTATGCAAACTAGAGAAAGAAACGAGGAGGGAATGGGGATCGATCGCATGTTCCAGTAATTTCTAGCGCGCCAGGAAAAGAACTCACTAATTTCTAGCGGGCTAGAACAAGAAAGAGACTGCTCGCAGTCTATAAGAACATGTGGTTTGTACATACAAGTTTTAGGTCCATAAGCATGTCCCACACGCGATAGGTCAAGGGTTTGGTATCGGATAAACTTGTGCAAACAGGAACTGCTCCAAAAAAATTGATAACAGCTTACTTTTAATTAAAACAATAATTAATTTCCGGTGAAGTACTTAGCGCTGCGAAACAGTCACTAAGATAACAAGGTGTTTATTTCAAGGAGAAACAATGACAACTGTTTGTTGTTTCTCCTATTTTGAGTTTGCGAACGTTGTTGATGTACTTTAATTAGTCATCACGTTTCACTTTATCCGCACTGACGCAAGTTTCCTGGAAGAGTTAACAATTCTGAAATCATATCATTTCATGCTGAGGAAGGAAGAAAGGTTTATTTAAAATATTGAAGGTAAAATATTTATTTTCAGTAATGTAATGCCTTTTAAACGCTGACATATAGCATTCTTTTGGATAAGTAATATCTCAATTATTTCATGCCGCGCTATGTCGCGCACGGGTTAAAAACAATCCATATAAAAGACTGATCTTAAGAACGCTCCAGAGGATTTTCTTTTAATCCAAGAAACAGAGACACAAACACTACCTTTCCGTAAATGGTTTTTTTGGCAGAAAAAGAGAAAGCAGTGAAGAAGAAACCAAAACATGAAAAGCACACACAGTGGGATTTGAACTCTTGACCTCTCGCGTGACGATCCAGCATGTATCAACTTGTGCATTACTTACAAGTATTTGGAAGTGTTAAACCTCAGTTTTGACAAAAAAAAATTATCTTGCGGTTTTTGACTGTAGCACAGAGAAAACATGTACAAATACATGCAATGAAAATGTGTAAGCAGGCCTCAGTAACAAACAGTTTGTTAACCTTGAACTTTTTTTTCTATTTTTACAAATGACAACACAACCCGACTGTACTCACAACACAAGTACTTCGATAACGAGCAATGCCTCATAACACCCTTTCATAATTTATTTTCCAAG
>JAHPZR010019287.1:0-10000 GCA_019787425.1 Platygyra sinensis | reverse complement strand
TTTTAATCTAAGTTGTGCTGTAGCTATATACTCTCTTTGCTACTCTGTAATTAAACCATGCAGTTACTGGAATTACAACTCGTCCTTACCCACCATTGTCAGTAATGGCAAAAACATGTTTCGTAAATCAAGTTTAGAACACAACCAGCTATTACCATCTAATCTTCCAAGAACTATAGAGGTTTTTGGAACTGAAGAAAATTTAGAAAATTTGTTTGAGACTGAAGGAGTATTAACTGATTCATTTCAAAGCAAGTTAATTCTTGAGAATGATATAATAAATAACAGTGAATGCACAGGGTTTTTGATATCATTTTCCTCATATTGCATCAGTTGTATCTTTAAACCCACAAAAAGATCAAAATATGTGTATTCTCTCCTGCTCTATAATGAAAGAGACACATCCCCCATTCAATACACTAAAAACATAAATGGAACTGCTTCACTTGTTGATGCCATTAGAACAATACAAGAGAAATATAAAAGTCCAGGGCATTACAGAATACAGTTTGCTTCATGTTCATGTAAAGTAACTGACAGAAATGAAAGGAAAAAATTGATGAAGAATCATAGAAATAAAAGATACTATGAAGCAATGGAGCCACCAAAGAAGAAAATATTTTTGGAGAAAAAAAAAAGTTGGGGATGTGACAAATAAACAGGAAATACAGAAAAAACTGTCCCAAAAATACAAAACAATGGATACTGTAAAGAAACAATACCTGCTAGAGAAAATGGCACAACAATACAAAACCATGGATTCTGATAAGAAACAAGAGTTGTTAAACAAAAAAGCACAAGAATACAAAACAATGGATGCTCCTACAAAACAAAAAGTACATGAGAAACGCAAGCAGAATTATATTGCTAGAAATAAAACTGTAGATTTGTGTATTGAAGAGTTCAACAGAAAAATAAAGGAAGGCCCATATTATATTTGTTGTATATGTAACAGAACACTTTATAAGAAATCTGTCCTAAAACTCAATAAACCTAGCTACCCTTCTCAGGACATTTTTAACATACTATTGTCATTTGATGGAAAAGAATATATATGTAAGACTTGTCACTCTAAAGCCAGTCAAGGTAGTCTTCCCTGTCAAGCAATAGTAAACAATTTATATGTAGATGACATCCCAACTGAGCTGGAAGATCTCAAAAAACTAGAGCAAATAATAATTGCCCAACGCATTGTATTTGAAAAAATAATTGTTATACCAAAAGGACAACAGAGGAAAATTAAAGGTGCTATATGTAATGTACCAGTAAATTGTAATCAGACATGTAACATAATTATTGCCTCGCCCTCCAGATAGGTCAGGGATAATTCTCATTAAGTTAAAAAGAAAACTTCAGTTCAGAGGACATGTTTATTTTGAAGCTGTTAGACCAGAGTTCATAATGTCAGCACTCAACTGGTTAAAAGCCAATAATCCTTTATACAAGGATATACAAATTGATAGTACAAACATTAGTGTACAACTGACGGATATGACACAGGCTGATAATTTACTTCATGTAAGTAGTTGCGAAATGGTTACATTTTGTGAAATCTCACATGAAGCAAAAGAAAAAAAAACAAAACTCTCGAGAGTGCGCAGTACGGACTGGAAATCAGCCTTACCCCGCTACAATTCTCTAAACCAGCAAAAGAATTTACTCAAGTAGAAACTCAAAAAAAATAATGAAATGAAATGGTTGCTAGTAAAATGTTTGAAACAATAGCCCATAATATAGGGGGGGGGGGGGGGGCATTATCTCCCCCCAACCCAGCCCAGGAACATGTCTTAGGCGTACATAACAACTATGTTTTCAACTTGTATACATAAGTAATATCCCCGCATTTTCAACATACCGATACAGAAACAGTTACAAGATAAACCATAATTACAAAAAAATACTTGCGAAACTACGTGCAACAAAACCAGAGTTTCTCCCCAACATAAAGCCCGAGTGAACGCAAATATGCGTCTAGTTCTATTACTAGTAATAGTTATCACTAAAGCTGCCCCCGCTTTCTTTTATCAGGGGCACCCAACGAGAATATAGTTCAAAACCACTAAAACATAGCATTGTTGAAAGTATTTTGGTATTTAAACGGTAGATATAGGCATATTTTTATCCCCTAAAAATTTTTCATCTGTTCGGATTTCCTAGCTGAAAGTCTCGTGATCCGAAAATTACAGGGATCAAAACTTACCTTTTCGAAAATTTCAGCCAGAAAAAAGGCTCCCGAAAATTATAGGTGACCTTTTTAGGGTAAAAATCCGTTAAAAATAGGCAATTATACCATATTTTAGATGTTCGAAAATCTTAGGAGAAGCAGGCAAGCAAGAAATTTTATAAAAAATGTTCCGAAAATTCTAGATCTCAAATCGTCTTCCGAACAGATATATTTCCGAAAATTGTCGTTGGGTGCCCCCGTTTTATTTCTGCTCATTGAAACAATAATATTGAACGTCATTGTTCTAGTCAGATACTGAAAAAAAAAACAATTGTCTTGATATGAACTCTTTTTTATATAAGAATATATTTTGACGTGACATCTTGGCCTCGCTACGAAAAGTGGTGTCCAGAGCACATGCACAATGTGCTGAACGCGATCCAGATCCAGAAACCAAACACTTGTACTTGATAGCCTAATAAATTCTAAATAAAACGAAAATGCCATAAGCTATAATGTAAGAATAATACAAGAATATTTTCTACCTAAAATCGGCAGAAAAAATAAGAATATTCAGTCTGGGCCGGAAAAATAACATCCTTAGAAAAGAACAGAGTGTACGAGCAAACGTATCTCGAAAGCACAACAGAAGTGAAATGTAAACAAAAGTATCGCGTTACAGTCGCCATATATGCAAATTAGAGTCAAGCTTTTTGTCCTCAATGAAAACGCCGCAAAACATTTACATTTGGATCCCTGCCGTAAGATTACTCAGTGAAAATAAGCCATCCAAATAAACGAGATGCCAAAGGAATATTTCAAACTTTATTCATCCAGAGCTAACATTTGAGAGAACCTAAAACATATCTTGCAATATCAAGAGAAAAAAAAACTGGCAAAAAAACAGGTGTCAAACTCTGCAAATTACAAGCGGATAACAGCGGAAGCCACACAGAAATATGACCTCTAACGGCTTTACTCTGACGAAATGTCTCCCTGAAAACACAGGATTAGTGCTTAGCGAAATATTCAAAGATCCTCCGATCGTACCATACAAAAGGGGCAAAACTTCCTAAGCGGCTACTACACGTGAATGGGAGTCGCGCAGGCCTGTCACCTTATTGTTATCCTTGGGTAATTCTGACGATCGGAAGGTACTATACCGACATACATTTAGCTATTTAGTCGCAAATGACCCACACTGGCCTCGAATTTCGATCTAGTATACTTCAGGACTCTCTGAGCTGTTTTCCCCCCAAAATCCATCTTCAGGATCTCTGAAAGCGTTTTCAATTTGTTTTAGGTCAAAATCTCGGCCATTTCGAAGCGAACTTATTTGATCGCGCTGAAATAGTAATGGAGGCCGGCAAATACAAACGCTTTTCAGGGACGCTTGAACCAAGGGCAAAGCTCGTGGCAAAGACGCCGATCCCGCAAGTCCTCGCGCCCGTGTCCCCTTGCTGTCCTCCCATGAGCGTTTGCGGGAAAACGTCGATACCTTGCGGGCGTGCAAGCGATCAAATCGAGATTTTTTGCGGCTATATACCGGAAATACCTACATTCTCTCTTCTTCCCTCTCTATTACGCGGGGAGTCCTAAGGTGCCTCCTCGGGTTTTTGGCCCTCTGGGGCCAAAAACCCTGCGGGGGCAATAATTTTCGAATTTTGTTTTTCACTTTTTCCTTTAGTTTTCCGTTTTTCTTTTTCTTTTATACTTTTCGAATTTGTTTTTCACTTTTTCGTTTTACTTTTTCATTTTGTTTTCCTCTTATACTTTTTGAATTTTGTTTTTCCCCTTTTTCGTTTTTGTTTTTGTTTTATACTTTTTGAATTTTGTTTTTCACTCTATTGTTTTTACTTTTTCAGTTTTCGTTTTGATTTAATTTTTTCATTATTTAATTTTTGTTTTCAAGGTTTTAAATTTTGTTTACAGTTTCCCTTTTAAGGACTAAGCTGTCGTTTTCGCTCTTTATTTCTCTGTTTTTAGTTTTCATTAAAAAAAAAAACAAGAGCAAAAAACAAAACAAAAACCAAAACTTCGAAAACGAAAACGAAAACCAATTGGATAGACCATCATGCTTTGCTGTAGGAGTAATACGGCGGATGGAACTGTTGAACCGGCGAAGAGCGGGTTTGTTGGCGATGTTAGCCCGGGTAAACCCTCTCCATTCATTTCCATTCTTCAATCGCAGGCGTAAATTACATCTTTTTATTTACATACTTTTGTTCTTCTATTTAAGCAGTGAAAGTTGCGTTAACCGATTGGATTAGAAAGTTTAAGTCGAATGCTACAATTGTTGCATACGTTAGACGGGATTTTGGCTTAGATTGGAGGTACTGTCGATGCTGTGCTTTTAAGTAAAATCATTAGGGTATAGCTGGTGTCACTGGAACGTAATCATAAGATAGATAGTAGAATAAAAAGACAGTAGAAATATGCAATAGAAATAAATAGACAGTAGAGTATCCCTTATCTACGTATATGGATCGCTTGAAGTGGACAATTTGCGACACGCGTTTGTTATCTAGCTTAGGAAAGAGTATTGCATTGTACACACTGCAAAGCCCCCAGCTGAAAGTAGAGCGCTCTGTCGAACATGGTGCTCTTGAATGCTGAAACTGATAAGCTGATATCTTACCACCCTGGTCCCACAGGTTTTTCTTTATTTTTCTCGTGCGCCGCTTCGCGGCTCTCTCGCAGCTCTCTCATGCAGTGAAAAATAAAGAAAAGCCTCTGGGACCAGGGTAATGTCTTACGAAAATTTTAAAAGACTCAATAATGATTAGATGTGAGATGATCCCAACTTAGACCAGAACGATTCCTTACTTAGTTTGTTAACAAGACCTCAAGCATGTTAAGGCATGGCTCAAACCTCATTTGCATAAAATCCGAAAACAGTAATTACTCTGCCAGGATTTGGTTTTATCTTTGTAGAATTGGCAGTCTGACCAATCTCGACGACCTTAATATTGTAAGACCAATAAAATCTGATAAAATGGGTCACGTGACTATAATTGATTGTTTTATCTTTTGGAAAAACATCTGAAAATGGGCCGCCGAGATGACATACAATTGCTGTCAAATTTAGTATTTTTACAATTGTGCTAATGGCTTCTGCAAGAATCTGTCCTGAATGGCTGACTAAAATATTTAGTTTAGAAGTAATTACTTAAAAGGGGTCACGTGACCTTCTGTCTTTCCATATATAGCCTTAAATAATTGAGGAGTTCATCCATTCAGGACAGAAATAGTTGCATTAGAAAGTGGTTAAAATTTCTTATGGTTAGTTTTTCGTGATAGCTCACTATCCTTGGCCCATTTATGAATTCATCTTGAGCAGGCCTGTGACGTCACAAGTCACGTGACCACCATAAATCCACCTGAAGGAGTTTAAGGATACCAAATTTTGTTTGTGGTAGGTTTTTGGCTCCCCCTGGGATGAAAACAACATTGCTTTAGATCAAAAACGATTTTATCTTTACAGTGGTCTGTACTGGATATGAGCCATGCCTTAACATGCTTGAGACCGGCATAACGAATTTCAATTTCACTTTTCAATAAGCTAAGGAAAATTTCTCTTCAGTGTACATACTCCTGAGACAAAATCCTATTCACGAGCATATTGTTAATGTTGACTTGAAACTGTGCATGCAACCAAATTACGATCATGAAATCAGTCCAATGAGAAAAAAAGATTTCTCCAAGACACTAAACAAGGTTAACGAAAGATAAGCTAAAAAGGAGGAACTTGCTTTCGATAACTTTGTCTGGGATAAGCAAAACAGATCGGAGAATATTTTGGAGACCGTTCAGTATTCAAGTTAAATTTGACCTCACCGAAGACTTTTCATGCACAAAATGTAACGCAGGTGTCACTAGTCCAGTCCCTGAACTATCCTTTCTTCCCGCCCTCTATGTAGGGGCTGAACCCGGGCGGGCGAAAGAAGAGTCCAGGATAAATTGCATGCGCATGCTTACAACGAACCAATCAAAAATCACTAGGGCCCAACCACGCTGCTCGCGTTAATGTGTCGCGCAAAAATCGTCGCGCAATGCCCTTTTCAGCTCGCGCGCTCTCTCAAAAAAATATTCTTTGACATTGATACTATGGTAAATACTCCGGCATAAAAACCTAAAAATCGGAATATGGTTTATCGTAGTCTGTACTCTTATCGACAACGAGAACAAGGTATTACTCATTGTTTCTGCATGTTGAGCGAGTTAGCAAAAGTTTTTGAAAGTCTGACGCGTACAAGTAGCTCATTTGCATAATGCAGGGCGTGCACTTTCAAGTCCGAGTCGGTGTTTTCAATTGTCACCAAATCTTGGCAAAGATTTCTTTCGTTCTCTTCCATATTGTGGCAAAAAAACAAATCGAATGTAGTTTAATGTGGCACTGGTGAATTCCACTGATTTGTTGCTTGTGTATCATTATTCAGAAAATCGCGCCACAAGCCAAATCTGGTTATTACTTCCAAATATGTTTTTTTCCCCGATTTGGGGGAAAAAATGGCGGCGTTCTGAGCATGCGCATGCAAGTTATCCTGGACTCTTCTTTTGCCCGCCTGGGTTCAGCCCCTATATAGAGGGCGGGAAGAAAGGAGAGTTCAGGGACTGGACTAAGGTGTCACGCTCTTCTCTGTTGGGGCCAACTAAAACAGGTATCA
Organism: Platygyra sinensis; assembly: GCA_019787425.1. Taxonomy (NCBI): domain Eukaryota; kingdom Metazoa; phylum Cnidaria; class Anthozoa; order Scleractinia; family Merulinidae; genus Platygyra; species Platygyra sinensis. Next base: position 3,169 of record JAHPZR010019287.1, on the reverse strand, counting down.
AAAACCTTATACTCCCTTGCCAGCCTTGCGGTCTTTTTTTCCGATGCTACTCTGATTACAAATCGAAAGGGAACTTTGATGGTCTTTAGGCTTTAGATATGCCGTTTTTTGTCATTGAGAACAAAACAAAAATCAATCAAAATGTCATTAATAACCGCTTGCAATTAAGGTCTATTTCTCACTAGTTTGTAGGGAACAAATGTAATAGGTCTTTGTATTAAGGCTGCGGTTGTACGAGAGGTTAAAACAGGAGTTCTCTCGTCCCGCGGGACGAGGGATAGTAACCGTTGGTAGATTCTGGACAGTCTTTTTTACTACTCAGTAAGTGGGATGATTAAGGATTGATTGATTTTCATGTTAGAAATGATGTGTATCAGGCTATGCAGATACTGGGCGCTTCTGGGATGGAGCAGTAGACGGAAACGGGTGTGTCGTAGAAGGGATTATGTGTCGGTGGTAAGTATGTAGTGTAAATATTCAAGCTGGACGAATACAATGTGACTTGAAAAAATATATATATACGAATGACAGTCAGGTTAGATCCTTTTTTCCATTAAACAAGTGTTTTAATTCATCGTTAGGTTGGTGGATTTCTCCAGTCCAGTTGGTGAATAATTGACGCATGAGCAGGCTGGCATTCAGTCACTTTCACATACTTTGTTTATTTCCCACTTTTGTTGGGTAGCAACTGGATTTGGCACCTGGATGGGCATGACAAGCTAAAATCGTATGGTTTTGCCATTCATGCAGCAATCGTTGTCTACCGGGTCCAGTTATTTCAGTCTTATCAATCCCATCAGAGTACACGACAGAAAAGAAGACAAAACAAAGAAACTTCCTTTATTAGTGTCCTTGGAATACGACAAGAAAAAGGCAATTCATGACATTGACTCACCGACACTACATTTAAAATTTCTCTCCGTGACACTGGCACATGGCGTTTAATGTTGAGAGCTCTGAAACGTCTCTTTAATGTACGCACACTAAAAAATACAGTTTATATTTCGTTATGCCGGTCTTGTTAACAAACTCAGTAAGGAATCGTTCTGGTCTAAGTTGGGATCATCTCAAATCTAATCATTATTTATTCTTTTAAAATTTTCGTAAGATATCAGCTTATCAGTTTCAGCATTCAAGAGCACTATGTTCGACAGAGCGCTCTACTTCCAGCTGGGGGTTTTGCAGTGTGTACAATGCAATACTCTTTCCTAAGCTAGATAGCAAACATGTGTCGCAAATTGTCCACTTCAAGCGATCCACATAGGCGTACGGGCACCCTCGGACTTGGGGGGGGCGGTGACCTTATTGCCCGAAAAAAATTACAAAATGCCCGAAAGCGTCAGTTGTATATACGTACTCAAACGCTGTAAAAACAAAAACGTTCCCAATTCTCACTTCTAATGAAACTGTTATCATTCCGGAAACACAGCCGAATTCCGATTTTTTGGAACCTCCAAGGGAACAGATGAAAATTGCTTTTAAAAATCGGCCGGACAGTTCGTGAAATTACGGCGTTTGACTGAGGAGAGGGAAACGACTTTTGGTTTGAGTTATCGGAAGGATCGAAAAAATGAGGGTTTGAGAAATCAGGATTCCACTGTAGTTATTTTGAAACATTGCATACTCCTAGCCTATGACTTCATTCGACGGCCTGGTAAAATCAGAAACTTAGAAAAGAAACAGTTAATTGTTCCTCTTGCGAGAAGTTCAGGAAAATTTTAAACCGGCACTTTGCGGAGCCATTCAAAAGGGCTCTTTTCAGAGCCACCACAAAAACATAAGTCTTGGCAGGAGCCCATGTTGGTCGTCCTTTGCTTTCATCCTTTTGTCACTAATGGAAATAACATCATGGATTCCCACGGTACATATTTAATTGGCATATGGCTTTTCCAAAAGTTCATTATAGTTCATTCCTGTCATGATTTATAGTCTTTTATTTGAAGCTTACAAATTGGTTTATTTTTCTTTTTCTTTTTTTTCTTCCTGCACAACTCGCCTCGACTAGCTTACGCTATATGCGAGTTGTGCATGTTCTCAGTTTTAAGTGTTAATTATTAATAAAGTTTATTTGTTTGTTGTTTTTTTAAAAAAAAAAAAAAAAGAATACCTGCAATTGTGGATCCTTAGATCATTTGACCTTAACTCCGATTTGACAAGACAAACGCCAGTGAAAGGAACCTACAAGCCAGGCCTTGACTACCTTTTAGAATGCCCGAATCATCGGCGTTTTGCCCGAAAAATCTCAAAATTTTCTGCGACTGGGGGGGCTGCAGCCCCTCCCGCCCCCCCGGCTCGTACGCCTATGGCGATCCATATACGTAGTTAAGGGATACTCTACTGTCTATTTATTTCTATTGCATATTTTTCCTGTCTTTTTATTCTACTGTCTTTCTTGTGATTACGTTCCAGTGTCACCAGTTATAAAAGCACAGCATCAACAGTACCTCTAATCTAAGCCAAAATCCCGTCTAACGTATGCAACAATTGTAGCATTAATATTCGACTTGAACTTTCTAATCCAATCGATTAACGCAACTTTCATTGCTTAAATAGAAGAACAAAAAGGATGTAAATAAAAAGATGTAATTTACGCTTGAGATTAAAGAATGGAAATGAATGGAGAGGGTTTACCCGGGCTAACATCGCCAACAAACCCGCTCTGCGCCGGTTCAACAGCTCCATCCGCCATATTGCTCCTACAGCAAAGCATGATGGTCTATCCAATTGGTTTTCGTTTTCGTTTTGGAAGTTTTGGTTTTGGTTTTTGTTTTTGTTTTTGTTTTGTTTTTTGCTCTTGTTTTTTTTTTTTTAATGAAAACGTTAACTAAAAACAGAGAAATAAAAAGCGAAAACGACAGCTTAGCACTTAAAAGGGAAACCTGAAACAAAATTTAAAACCTTGAAAACAAAAATTAAATAATGAAAAAAATAAATCAAAACGAAAACTGAAAAAGTAAAAACAAAAAGGTGAAAAACAAAATTCAAAAACAATAAAAGAAAAACAAAAACAAAAGAGTGAAAAATAAAATTGAAAAAGTATAAAAGAAAAACAAAAACGAAAAAGTGAAAAACAAAATTCAAAAAGTATAAAAGAAAAACAAAAACGAAAAACAAAAACGAAAAAGTGAAAAACAAAATTCAAAAAGCATAAAAAAAAACAAAACGAAAA
>JAHPZR010019277.1:0-13107 GCA_019787425.1 Platygyra sinensis | reverse complement strand
CATCACTGGATATAAAGTGCACTAATTCTTCCTGCGAAATGGAGACAAATTCTTCATTGTTCACCAAAATAGAAAAGTTAAGTTTAATGAAATCCTTTGCCTTTTTTTCCAGCTCGTTAGCGCCAAACTGCTCGGCTATCTGCATAATACTGAAGCAATTATCACCGCCCAGCCTTTTGGATAGTACCTCTATGCAAGCGTTCTTCACAGGCGTCACAAGTAAGAAGCTTGAAGCATTGAGTAACTCCAGCACGTTTTCGTCATTGATGACAATTTCTCGCGTATAGAAATAATCCAAGATAACTGACATGGATTGAAAAGAAACCGACTTCAAGCTCAAAACCGTTTGGTTCGATTCTTTCATTCCACTACTGAACATGGTGTAAAAGAATTGACTGTTTGCTGCCAAAACGCAGCGGTGAGTTGCCAACTGTCGACCTTCCACCTCCAAGATCACATCGCAAAAACCCGCTTCTCCTTCCAATCTGAATTTGTTTAACACCAAAAGAGCATTAATACCTCTTCCAATGTACGTTGTTCCACCTGAAGCATAGAGGTCGAGATCTATAAGTCTCTCCTTGTCTTGCAATTCGAATAGATTCGCCAAACTTTCTTTACTGCTGGCCGCCATGTTGGATTGATCACAAGCCCGCAACGAATGATGGGACACAAGGTAGGTTTTCGCGCGTTTCTTTCGTTTTGCCGCGAAACTGCCCGCTCATGGGGCCAAGCCCTTTTCTCGAAAGTTCCGGTATACTTAGGGCCCGTTCACATGGAGGTGGAGGACCCCAGGTAGGTGAGGTCCCTCGCCTTGGTGGGGTTACCAATCTCTCCATACAATCTCTCTTTTTTTCTTGACGGCGGTGAGAGGTGGGGTACCTCACCTAGGCGGGTTGCCCGGTCAGCCGTGCCGGGTAACCCGCTTAGGTGGGGTGAGTTTTCTCCATGTGAATGCTGAAGGTGGGGTGGGGTGATGTTTAGCTGGGCATTTATCCATTATAAAACCAATTGAAAGGCTGACCGGACGGCTAAAAATGTTAAATTTAATGCCCGATATTTCAGCTAGACAGGACTAACCTTCCTCAAGGGCTACACTAAATGGAAGGATTTTGAGCAGGGCCTGTCGGCGATGTACACAAAAATACACCGATGTTTAGATTAGCGATTGATTTCTTTGATGAATTTTGCCTTGAAAGGCTCACTGAGCCCGAAAGCCGTTGAATGAAATAAGCAGTCACTGTGAATAACAGCTTGACAAAGAACGAGCCGTTTATTAAAGAAAGGTTATCACCGAGAAAAGAAACAATCTGGAAGCATTTGGAAACTTCACCCCAGCGCCCCGGGGTTATAAATATTGCACGTGAAGGCTAGCTTTCTTTTACCACAGGTAGTTGGGGTACCTCACCAAACTGGGGTCCTCCACCTCCATGTGAACAGGCCCTTAATGGGCCCGAGATCATTTTTAACTTGGAAAATAATATTTTCCAGGTTGTAGGTGTGGAGCGCGGATTCACTCCATCACTCCATCACTTCCCGTTAGACATTTGGAAACCCGGGGGAGCTTTCATATGAAAAAGCCGCAAGGATTGCTCTTCGGAAAATTTGAATTTAACTCCTACGGGAGACTTATGTGGACGTTGCCTGAGCTTCATTATACCCCTAAAAGATACCACTTAAAACGGAATAGGTTCGATTACTAGCTGTTGTTCAAGAGAGGATCCCGTGGGCACTTGTAGACCCGACTCGCGTAATCGAGAGATCAGCAGGAATCAAGCCTGAAAACAAAAATTAAATAAGAACGTTTCCTTTAATTATTATTTCTTCTAGTGCACCCTAAACGTACTTTGACAGCTAAAAATGGTGATGTTTCGTCGTCAACACCCTAAGCTGTGAGACCAGAATCCTTGATTTGTACCTGAGACGAAGAACATTTATCAACCTTTGCATATAGGAGTTCCCCCCGGGGTTTTGAACATCTGCCGTTTAAAGCCGCTTCATGGTCGGTTGCACCGTGTCAAGTTAGTTATTCTTTGAATTCTGACCTAAGTACTCAATATCTTATTGCAGAAATGCTCTGCGTTGAATAAATTCTTGCACGAACTGTATGAGTGCCCGCTCATACAGGTTAAACCATACTCGATTGCCTCAAAAGAAATAAGAATACATAATTCACATTATTATTTGTCACAAAATTGACGAGCTATATGAATTTTCGAATGATTCAAGCCGTGATTAAATGTTTTGAAAGATCAACAGTAGAGAGAATTGAGGAGAATTCGAACGACGTGTCCAGCTGTTTATTTATACGACTAGTAGCTTCCAGGCTAGTAGAACTCGCGTCTACTTTGCGTAACATGTTGCCTCAACTTGCAACACTGTATTTTTGTTGCGAGACAAGTTGGTCACAAACGTGGTAATACGCGCAACAGAGGTATTACCCGACCAGTGGAGCATTTTAGTGGGGAAATTTTAACCCACGGAACAGTCGATTTTGACTTCGTGTTTAGTTAAAAGTTTGATAAAACTAGGAATATGTACAAACATCTGCTAGGAAATGATTTAAAAAAAAACTAGCTTCGAGCAACTTTCGTACACTATTCTAAATTTCAATCAATTTTTATAGAAATCGAACACTATTTAAAAAAAAAACTTTTTGCCATGTTTTGAGCACTTTTTGGCGATTTTTTTTAGCGCAATCGGGACAGGCCTGGTCTCGAGGCGTAGTTTAGGTACAACTTAAAGGCCCTGGGATCGAGGTTGGTTTAGGTAGTATCAGTCTGATTATGGTCTCTTAGGGCGTTTTCCATTTACCAAAAGATTCCGGAAAATTTCGGAAACTTCAGTGGGAAATGTTTATCGGTGAAGAACGTGTTCCATTTGACACACTCGTCCCATTCATACCCAGGCTCCCTTCACCGTCCGATGTATTTCCGATGTATTTTTTATCAAACACCTCTTTCTTTGTAGCCTTGCTTCCAAACATGTCCTTGTGCTCAGCCCAAGTGGTGATAAGCAACCGAACATCTTCGTCCAACCATCTTTCAAGGTTGTTACTTGAACTAGTTGGCGAGGGATCATTTGAAACAGCTGCTGTGAAAGGATGAATGACAGAAGATCGTGCATGACCTTGTTTATTTACATATACAAAATTTTGTTTTTCGATGAATACTACTTACCATTTGCCGGGCTATTGGCATACATGGCACAGTTGTGATGTAGCAATGTTTCTAAGTCAGGAGCCAGCCCATGACACACTGAACATTCGTAGAAAGCTGAGGGGGAAGCCGACGAAGTAGCCGCCATATTTCCCGAAGGTATGAAAAACAATGGTTGTGAGCGGCCTGGAACTGGTAAACCTTTGCGAAACCCGTAAATGGAACACAGATTTCCATCGGAAAATTTCCACCGGGAAAACGGGACTACCTTTTCAGAAGTTCCACTTTCTCCGGAAATTTTCCAGTGGAACAAACCGAAAAATCATGTTCCATTTACATCCCAACCGGAATTTCCGGAATCTCTTGGTAAATGGAAAACGCCCTATGGGCGTTTGAAAGCAAGTAGGGAGTTTACGAAACCACGACGACAACGGCAACGACAACGTTATGTCCCGCGTCGTGTTGTACTTTCAGTTTACAACTCACTAATTGTGGTGTTTGTGCTTGGGGAAATTGTGCCTTGACATTTCAAAGAAAGATCGTAATTCTACAAAAACGGGCCTTACGTCTTATTTACTTCAGTAAGTCTAAGGAACACACCGTACCGTTCTTTCTCAAATCGAATTGCCTTCCCCTACCTAGCCTATTTTTCAGAGATTGTAGCTATTTATTGTATGATATCAACAGACAGACAGCACCAGTTAGTATACTCAACCAATTCGTTAAAACAAGTCATATTCATAACTACAGAGCAAGATCTGTCTCTAGCGACTCGTTCTACGTTAAGTTCTCTAGAACCGATAAAATGCACGCTTTTTTCTCGAGAATCGGCGCCCAAATTTGGAACTCTATTCCTTATTCGATCAAACTACTTAAACGTTCGTCCTTTCGTAAAAAGATAAAGGAATTATTACTAAATTTCTTGCGGTCTGAAGACGATTATGTCGAAGTCTCCCGTCTTATTAAGTTAATCCGCCAGACGTTGGAGTAACAAGTGGACAAAAATCTTGTACCAAGATTATTTACATTGTATTGCAAACTTCTGTAGGGCTCTTTTAATTATCTTCTCAAAACAATTCATTTCTAGCAACACCAAACGTCGAAAACGAATGTTGAACTTCGTATGAAACGCTTAAAAGTTTTGGTCAAATGAAACTGATGATGGAATTTTGCCTGTGTTTCCACGAAATCACTGAACTTTGAAATTTATTTTCTCTCGTTCCCGTGGGAAATTATTTTTCGGTGTTATTTCAGGCAATTATTTATGTATTTAGCTTTAAAAAATGTAAAAATGACTGTAAAATATTTAAAATTACTCTGGTACAGATTTTTGTCCACTAAAACCTGGTATTGCTCCATCTTCTATCGGATTTCGTCTTAATACTTTAGGTTAGCTTCTCTTCGTAATCTTAATGTACTTGGTTTGTTTTATGTTAGTTTATTTCTATTTATTGTATACTAGTGTTTTCTTTGTTATTTAGTCCATCTACAGACAATCCTTGTATTTGTAAACTGTCTTCAGATCTCCCCGCCTCGATTAGTTTATAAGCTATTTGCGGGGGGAAACTAATGTAATTTCTTGTATTTCTAATTTTAATAAAATTTTGTTGTTGTTGTTGTTGTAGAATTAATGAGGGGAACACTAGCTGTGCACGTGCGTTATAACTCTTTGTACATTTCTTTGTCGTCCTCTGCGAAACAACGACGTGAAATGACCAAATCTTGCGTCGTCTGGAGAACGTGGACCACGACGGCTAAATTTTTTATTTTTGTTTTCAAATTTATCGCTGTGTTTCGGATTTAGTTTTGTGATAGTTTTGACGGTAATAAACAAAGGAAGTGATTTTAGAGTATCGTGAGATTCGAAGATAAGCTATAAATTAATTTTTTGTCGACGTTGTCCTCGCCGTCGCCGTCGTGGTTTCGTAAGCTCCCTAATGCGGACGACAGTCAACCTTTATTTGCACCGAGAAATTTCCCCGCACCCCAACTTCGTTTCATGAGCTTTCCCCTGTCTCCCCTATCTAAAAGAAAAAGCCCTGGCAATAAGGTTGGCCCCACCCCTCGACTATCTGCGTTTGATAAAACCCAAAAAGTGTCTCAGAAGTTCCACAGCACAAGTTAAAATGGGTAGGGGTGTACGGTCCGCTTCCCAAAACCCTCTTACCCTATTTATATTTTCCGGCTTCCCTGTTTCTTACCTGACCAAAATTCTACATCCTCTTTATGACCGTTGCTGCTGGTGCAGTTTCCCTAAACATAATTTATGAAGGGATTTTGTTGAATGACGGAAAAAGTAGCCTCTTTTAAAAAAGAAATAAGCCATTCAAGACAAGAGTACAAAAACATACTCTATTTTAAAAATACACGCACGCTGGATGTCGTAATCTGGCCGTGTTTCTCAATGGCCGTTCCGAGTAGAGAATTTTTTTGTTCTTTGAGCTTCGTCTTTGAGGAACACAAAAAAATATAAATTGCAAACTTAGACCGGATAAATATATGTGGAAATTGCAAAAAAAAAAAAAAACGATTAGGGTTCGACTCTATAGTTCAGCGACGAAGATTGCTGAAACTAGAATACGCTTGTCAGTCAACCGTTCGCAAACTAATAAACTGATAAATCGAGAACTCTCAGGTTAGTATAAGCGTACGACGTAAACCGGACATTTCATTCATAATAACAGCTCAAAACAGTTTCCAGCACATTCAAAGACTTAGCCTTTAATGTGTCATTATAACCACTCTTTACCAGTTGATGCCACAATCATGGTATCAAAAAAATGCCCAATCATTGGTGAACACGTTGGTATCATACACACAATAGGTTACCATAGCAACACTATGGCCTGCTAAAAACACCCTTAATTTTAGCTTTAAGCGCTTATATTTCAAAAACGGCACGGTGTCATAGAATTTTCATAAGCAGGATGAGCACAGGGAGCCCGCACAAGCAGTGTGTCTGTTTATGTTCGAAATATAAAGAAATGTATGGAAGAATATTGAAGAGTCTTAATATGGTAAACTTATATCGAGGAATGTCTAAGTTAAAGCTCAAAATAAATGTAAACGTACCTCAATTGCTGTGTATTGTTGTTTCTGTGGCTCTAAATGACGAATTTGGGCGATTTGGTGGGTTTTGCGTTGACTGTTGATAACGTATAGCAACAGTCAACGCAAAACCCACCAAATCGCCCAAATTCGTCATTTAGAGCCACAGAAACAACAATACACAGCAATTGAGGTACGTTCACATTTATTTTGAGCTTTAACTTAGACATTCCTCGATATAAGTTTACCATATTAAGACTCTTCAATATTCTTCCATACATTTCTTTATATTTCGAACATAAACAGACACACTGCTTGTGCGGGCTCCCTGTGGGATGAGATGCAACTTTTGGCAATGTTTGAAAAAAATTATGTACATGGTGTTCAGAGCCACCTTAAATTTCACGCGAAACGCCACTCGAGCCGGGAGCGAAGAAGGACGGCTGTTTTCGCAGGCTAGTGTTCCTGGTTTAAGTACAGGTTCATTCAAATTGATTTGGTCACAGTAGGAAAATTTTGCTTTGATTTTAGTCATGTATTTGGGGGCGTAGTTGATTGCGTCAATGTCAACCCCAGTGTGCGCGCTTAAACCATGGCTTGCGTCAGGCGCAGAACGTGTGCGCACTAACAAAGGTAGGTACCGTCCTTAATGTGTCAACTCTCAAAAAAAAAGAAATCAGACACAATGATAGATGTCTTTTTACTAAGAGTGTGTTCCTTTGGGGTGATCCGAGTTCGGATCAGTGATCCAAGATCTGTCTGGATCATGGTGCATCAAAAGAACCGGCGAATCCACTCTGGTCATGGATTCGCCGGTTCCTTTGATGCACCATGATCCAGACAGATCTTGGATCACTGATCCAAACTCGGATCACCCCAAAGGAACGCACCCTAAAGCTACAACTAAGCTCCCTCGATGATTTTCCTAGCACATTTCAGTTGGTGTTGGGGGCATTTCATTACATGGGGATGACTGGGTTAGAAAATCAGAAGCAACTTTCTTGGTTTTTTTTGTATGCCCGTCATAGTATCATATCAAAATTTCAAAGTCTGTCTTCATTTATTCTAAAACTTTTCAAAGCATGGTCAATGGAAATAATAATATAGAAGCAGATATAAAATTGACACAGTAACAATGTGAAGTCATTTTGTGTATTTCAGCATGTGTAAATGAACATATTTCCATTTTTTAAAAAGGCCATAAGCAATGTTACAAGGCATCACTGCATCATCTTCTGAATCAAACATAGCTATCAAAAAGAATGACAAAATGCAATGATGGAGATTCCCTCTATATAAAACTCCTCGTCAAATGATATATTATCCATGAACAGATAGAAGTCAACTGATCTTTAAAAATGGAAACTGGTGACAATAAATACCAGGTAATTCATGGTTCAATGCAAAAACTCAACAAAGGTGTTAACAAATCATTTAAAACTACCTTACCAAGGCTTTACCTACAATGTGCACATGCCAGCAAGCACATGCAAAATGATTGCTGAAAATTGTATTTTCCTGTCCAGTAAAGCGACTAATAACTTGTAATGATCTTTAAAGTATACATGGGACCCTGTGCGCGTTCTGATTGGTCAAAAACCCATGTTTTGTCAGAGTATAAAACATAAAAAAAGTGTTTTATTGTTTTCCACGTGTAAAACCTATATTTAAAGCAAATGAAGAAGCCTAATCCATGTATTACACTGTGATAAAACACTCTGGTCATTTGAGAAAACTCGAGAAATATAGAAAACACTTGCCTGCGGCTCCTGTATTCTACATTTCCCTTGTGTTCTCAAATGACCATCGTGTTTTATCACAGTGTAATACACGGCTTAGGCTTCTTTATTTGTTAAATAATCATGCTCAACATGCAACATGTACATTTGCATAAATCTACATTATATGGACTTTATTTTTTTTTTGCCATGGTGAAAAAATAAACTAACCTGAAACAAGGAAATGAAAAGGTCCCTGAAACAAATCAGAAACAAGGAAATGAAAAGGCCCCTGAAACAAATCAGAAACAAGTGAAACTGCCTAATTGTCCAAACACTCTGGTTTGCTTATGGTTTGAAAGTCCTCAATTTGTTGAATTGGTTATGCAACACTAATCAGTGGTTTCTTTTGCTTCCTGTTTTCAATACGCTTTACAAAATATACAACAGTAGTACATTTGGTAGCCTGTTCACCTTTCCACACAAAAAGTACAATAATTTTATCAATTTGCAATAAAAGGGTCTTAAAAACCAGAAGTGATGACACATGTAACTGCTGTGTGTGTACAGCACTCTCAATGAGGTCCGTAACCCGTAACACCTGTTAGGGCTGAGTATGTTTGATGCACCCTATACAATTAACCCATAAAGTAATAAGTCTGCTATGGGTGTGAAGATCAAAGCCTCAGGTGATGCCCTGCATGTACAGTTATCCATTACCCTATGAACCTTTACCTTTGATGTAGTCTTATGTTTCTATAAAGAAGGGCATATTATTTTTCAAAACCTAGTTGTTTGAATTAGACTTCAAAATTTGGTAGCCCATCAATTCAGAACAAATATTTTTGTTGGCCCAGTCACTTTTTTCCTGACCCGATTATCCTCTTAAAGCAGATAGTTTTTTAACCTTTTAAGCCCCAAGGGGTCTCCCTTTGATGAGTAAAGACAAAGCAGAATTGTATGGCGTTAGACAGAGTAAAATCGTAAAGTAACTCTGGGGAGTAAAGGGTTAAACAATGAACAATCCCTTATGACAACATGTAGTCTGAATCACACATAACTACTCCTCACCATATTTAACCTGGGCAAGTTCATCAGTTTCAAACACAATGTCCCACGATCACAATACAGTCTCTTCTTGCTATCTGCAATACCTTTCATAAATTCCATGATATAATCAAGCCCTTACTTCACACTTACTTCTGCTGTCTTACATTGTTAAAACATAAAGCTTGTAGCAATTCAGAAATCATCACTGTCTTTAGACTCCAACTATTCAATGACACTTAAGCTTTCACTTTCACTCTCTGCGAAATATCCACTCTCCTGAAGTTTGATCATCCAATTTTCCAAAAGTAATCTTCAGGACAAAGAACTCTTTTCATTCTTTGCAAAATCAGCACAGGAAGTTTCATGGTGTGGAGAGAAAATGTCACAATCCTTTGACTGGGACTAAAATTCATGCTCTTCTCCCATGTATTTGATCTTACACAATACATCAAAGTATCAAGGGAACAATCTGTCATGTTCAACGCGACAGGAACAGTTATCTGATCTTCAACAATAATGGTATTGTTAGATCTACAATGAGGGTGAGGTAGTTGAGCAATGGCTTCCCATTCATCAGTGACTGGAGAATATACTTCACAGCGTAAAGTCTGGATTAAACTGTTATCGATTCCTCCAATGGCATAGATCTTGCCACTCCAATAGACACAATTAGGGTGTGACCTTGCTTCTTTCAAGGGGGAAACGTATGACCAAGAGTTTTCTTCTGGGTTATATTTCTCAACACTCGACAGCATTGAATCTCTTTTTTGCCTGATGGTTGCTCCTCCACCAATAATGAAAATGTGGTTTTCAGTAGCAACACAGCCTGACTTGCATCTAGCTGTGTTAAGTCCTGCACAGGAATTCCACTCATCCCGTTCAGGATCATAACATTCCACTGTATTGGTACACACTCTGGATAAATTCCACCCACCAATGTAATACAATAGCCCACCAAGAGCCACAAGAGATGCCTGTAATCTGGCTTCTTCAAAAGGTGCCTTTGCTTTCCACTCAAGTACCATCTTAACACCTGCTGAAGACATCATTTTCTTTGCATCGCCAAAACATAAACCACTCACCCTTTTTACACTTTCAGAGTTATATTTTTGTCCTCCAACTAAATACACTGTCTGTCCAACAACAACCACTTGTGGGTGATACTGCCATTCTGTAAAGTCTCCAAGAGTCAGAATTTCATTCTGGCTCATGTCATAGCAAAATGCTTCACGCAAAGTTGATGTGTCAACTCCAATCACAATGTCATGTATCTCTGTGGATGGTCTCAATTGCTGCTCCACTGCTGATTTTACACTCTTTGACTTTTCGGATCCTTTGGTCCCCTTGCTTTTGTTATCTTCCTTAGAGGGAGGAACAGCATGACTTTTTGCCACCACCAGTTGTGGTTCTTTGGTCAGCTCTGATTCAAGGAATCCTTTTGGCAGTGAGCCTTGTCGTAGGTGTTTCAGTAGCTCAGGCAAAACAGCCACACGGCTTGCCTTATGTTCAACCCATTTCAACACACACTGGTAGACTTCCTCCTCCTTTTCTACCTGTATATCATCACTGGATATGAAGTGCACTAATTCTTCCTGCGAAAATGGAGACAAATTCTTCATTGTTCATCACAATGAAAAAGTTAAGTTTAATGAAATCCTTTGCCTTTTTTTCCAGCTCGTCAGCACCAAACTGCTCGGCTATCTGCATAATACTGAAGCAATTATCAATGCTCAGCCTTTTGGATAGCACCTCTATGCAAGCATTCTTCACAGGCGTCACAAGTAAGAAGCTTGAAGCATTGAGTAACTCCAGCACGTTTTCGTCATTGATGACAATTTCTCGCGTATAGAAATAATCCAAGATAAGTGACATGGATTCAAAAGAAACCAACTTCATGCTCAAGAGCTTTTGTTTCGATTCTTTCATTTCATTACTGAACATGGTGTAAAAGAATCGACTGTTTGCTGCCAAAACGCAGCGGTGAGTTGCGAACTGTCGACCTTCCACCTCCAAGATCACATCGCAAAAACCCGCTTCTCCTTCCAAATATCTGAATTTGTTTAACACTAAAAGAGCATTACTCTCTCTTCTACTGTACCTAGTTCCACCTGAATCATAGAGTTCGACAGCTGTAAGTCTTTCCTTATCTTGTAATTCGAATAGATTTGCCAAACTTTCTTCTTTACTGCCGGCCGCCATTTTGGATAAATCACAGGCCCGCAATGACGGTAGGATTTCGCGCGTTTCTTCCGTTTTCCCGCCAAACTCCCAGCTCTTGGGGCCCGTTTCTCGAAAATCAGTCTCAAGAAAAGTAGGGTGTGTTCTGACCTTTAATAAAGTCCATTTTGCTTCTTTAGCTGATAACTTTACTGTAAAATTTTCAAAACTATTGAAAATTCATTCATACTCAGATTTAGGTGTTCTTCCAGGCATGTTCTCTCCAAAACAATGTCGGTGACCCCCATTGCCTGATTTCATACCGTGAGGGACTAGGTACTAGTCTGTTAATTATGGGATTTTATAGCAACTATTGATCCCCATGGTCAGAAAGAGCACACCGAGATTCATAAAATCCCCAACTTTGGTGTTAATCAGGCTAGTTTTGACTGAGATACACAAAAGCGAAAAGAATTTACAAAGAAATGTATGGAAATCCGGACAAATCCGGACAAAGTCCGGATTTGTCCGAATTTGTCCGGATTTCCATACATTTCTTTGTAAATTTTTTACGTTTTTAAATGCCTGTATCTCAGTCAAAACTAGCCTGATTAACACCAAAATTGGGGATTTTATGAATCTCGGTGTGCTCTTTCTGACTATGGGGATCAATAGTTGCTAATCCCATAATTAACAGACTCGTACCTAGTCCCTCACGGTATGAAATCAGGCAATTTTTTTACATTTCTGACATCACTAACTCATCATCTTTCAATGGTAAAATTTTCAGAAAAAATCAATGCAAGAAAATTTTCGCGCGAACATCCTTAGGCGGGGGTAAACATGAAAAGGAGTGAAATTTGAAGTAATATGAAAAGGGAATTGTTAGGATTAAAATGGGTTGGAAACACTACCAGACAGTTGACCTCCCAAGAGAGAGCCCCAGGTTGGTAGGGGACTGTTTGGTGTCCAACTACTAATTCTTCACTTCAAATTCCAATTTTCCAAATCCATAAAATCTTCAACATTTCATATTTTCCTCAATTTAACCTATCCTATGAGAAAAAAGATCTCTTTCCCAAAATGCCCCAAAAAACACCAAAAATTTACAGAAAACCGCCAACCAGTTAAATAAGCATAGAGATTTATAGACTGAGCAGTCTCTCTTTTCCTCGAAAATCCGAGCGGCGATGCCGCTAGCAGGGTGGGCGTCTTCCAACGCCCACGCTACAAGCTGCTCGCGGCTTAGCCGCTCCCACGTCGTGCTCACAGTGACGCACGCAAGCTTACTTGCTTTGCGTAACGATCTGAAAAACTTTACATGTACCTTTTTGTTGCTATATTCTCCTGTGGTCATGCTCAACAGGCAACATGTATACAATCTACACTATATGGGCTTACTTTTTTTCCTAAGAAAGAAAGACAAACGAAACTGACTAGATTTATATTTTCACGACGTTTCGAAGTCATCGTAACTCCATTGTCAAGTGATAAATACTTACAAGTGCTTAGAGTTTAAACTAGATGGAAAGCATAATTTGCATACTGGTGTGTTGTAAAAAAAAATGTTATACAAATAACTTTGCCTTGATCGAGTCGCTTTGGGACATTAAGAGAGGGTGACAATTCCCTAATGTATAGCATTTCATAAATTAAACAGTCCCTGTGTTAGTCTTACATTTCGTAAAGACTGTAAAGGTGCTGATTGATATTATCAGGCAAACAGACCTCAGACCCCGAAAACTCAGACCCCGAAAACTCAGACCCCGAAAACTCAGACCCCGAAAACTCAGACCCCGAAAACTCAGACCCCGAAAACTCAGACCCCGAAAACTCAGACCCCGAAAACTCAGACCCCGAAAACTCAGACCCCGAAAACTCAGACCCCGAAAACTCAGACCCCGAAAACTCAGACCCCGAAAACTCAGACCCCGAAAACTCAGACCCCGAAAACTCAGACCCCGAAAACTCAGACCCCG
>JAHPZR010019276.1:12500-29168 GCA_019787425.1 Platygyra sinensis | reverse complement strand
GGACAAGGAGACGAACCTCCTCAAGTGCAAGGGGAGAATCCAGGGGTACAACCCAGTCTATCTGGAAGATACGCAGTTCACTCGGAAGCTAATCCAGCACGTTCATACCCAAATACAACACTTGGGTGTGGCCAACACAATGGCGACCTTGAGGGAAGAATGGTGGATACCACGACTCCGTACCCTGGTAAAGAAGGAGATTCGCGACTGCAACGTATGCAAGGTGTTCGCCGCCAAACCGTACGGAGCGCCAACCACTTCAGCCCTTCCGGAGTTTCGTACTAACGTCAGTCGCCCTTTCCAGCACGTGGGTGTAGACTTTGCAGGACCGCTGAAGTGCAAAGAAGGAAAGACGAAAGAGGAGAAGGCGTATGTACTAATCTTCACATGTGCCACATCGAGAGCAGTTCACCTGGAACTTACCAGAAGCCAGACAGCCGAAGAATTCCAAAGGAAGCTAAATGCCTTCATAACAAGACGAACGAGACCAGAGAAGATTGTCTCAGACAACGCTGCGACATTCAAGGCAACGGCAACATGGATCAAAAGGATTCGCAAAAGTGAGAAGTTGCAAAATTATCTCGCACAGCAAGAGATTACATGGCAGTTTAACCTCTCCAAGTCTCCATGGTGGGGAGGCATGTACGAAAGGCTTATCAAGGAAGTCAAGAAAACGGCGTACAAAACGCTAGGAAACACACACCTCACCTTCCAACAGCTTGAAGTGGTGATCATGGACATCGAGAAACACCTCAACAATCGACCCCTGACGTACGTGGAGAGTGATGAGGGCGAACCACAAACCTTGACGCCAAACATACTCATGTGGGGCCAAAACGCTTATGACTTGGAGGATATTGAGGTTGACGAGGAGGAAGTCACCAAGCTACACAGACGCCTAAAGAATGCCAGAGAACATGCGTGGAGCCGTTGGCAGAACGAGTATGTCCACAGTTTGATGGAAGCACACAGAGTAAACAGGAGGGACAAGCAACAAATGCCGGAGATAGGGGAGATTGTCCTAGTGGTAGGAGAGAGCAGAAACCGAGGGGAGTGGAAGAAAGGCAAAGTGGTCCAACTAGTCAAGGGGAGAGATGGTGTTGTGAGGGGAGTCGTCTTACTACACAACGGAAACAGAATCCGACGCCCACTTCAGCTCGTGTGTCCCCTTGAAATAAGGAGCTGCTGCAAGGAACCAGCAGAGGAAAACGAGAGTGCGAGCCAAGAGCCAATCAGAAGTGTACCAAAGAGGAAGGCAGCTGACGATGCGAGAGCGAGAATAAAGCTCATTGCTGAGCAAGACTCTAATGGACACTGAGAGAGTAAAAATTAAGAAAGGTTAATTTTTAGGGGAGCGTGACCGGAAACTAGAGTTACAATATTGACCGGAAGAGACATTTCGTGACGATTGCGTTATTCAGTTATTTAGTGATTTATTTTGATTGACAGTTGTAATCGGAGAGAGTTGTTTTTGATCATTGCACAATGTAAAATCGGATATAAAAAGATCGAGGAGTGGACATCGACATTAAAGAGGTTAAAAAGAACATATAAGTGGTGTGGAATCAGTGGAATCAATCGTGAGTGAGAGTGTACCGCGTACAGTTTCGGTACACAAACAATAATGAGTTGATGAAGCGGTGCCACTGCCTTGGCTGTTCACGGCACCAAATCTCCCATGCTGTTGATAGTTCCAGTAAATTTTTCTGTCAGGCCATCACACATAGGATGATAAGGAGTCGTAGTGAGCTGTTAAATGCTCAAAAGCCGTGTTACTTTCTTCATACACTCAGATATAAACTGCGTACCAAGGTCACTCAAGATCTCTTCAGAGCACTCCCAAACAACTAAAGATATCCACCAATGCTTCTGCCACAGTCTCAGTATCAATGTTCTTAAGCGGACAACCAACGTGAATATATATCTGTGACCGTTTTCACTCGGGACCATTAGGTCCAACCAGGTCAATTATTACTCTCTTAAACAGTTTTGTCAATTAATGGGATCTTTGCCAGTGGAACCTTCGGTGCTGAACCCTTGTCAACTGTCTTCTGACTTACATCCCAATAGTGAGCCACGTCTCCTTGAATACCTGGCCAATAGAATGCACTTTGAATGTTATCAGACATTTTCTTTATTCCCATGTGACCTCCCATGATCGATGTATGAGCTAGTTCCATTATTCGGTTGTCCCAACTGCCACAGGAACCATGACTTGCTTCAGAGGTTTACCTCCGTTCACATAAGGGTGCTTGTAGACACAGTACAGAACTTCACCTTTTACTTCAAATGAATTCTCAGCCTGACCTATGTAGTTTCTGGAGAGGCATAGACATCCTGCCAACAAGATACATTAATCCAATACAACTTTGATCAAGGAAATGAAGCAAGGAAGCTAGGACATATTTACTGTTCGTTTGAAGTCAACATTGAAATGTGAATTATGGGAATAGACTTTCTTTCTATTGCACTCGTCTTATACTTCAAAAATATGTAACATTATGGTGATGGTTGTTCGAGACAATTTCCCCCATGGCAAAAGCTATACAATTGGCTAAGATTTTAATTTTTGGACCAGGTCCCTCCTCTCTCCTGTTCCAGCTTAACTGGAGTGTCTAACAATTTCTTGTTCTAGAGTGCTAATCAGGCCTTCTGAGGCACTAAAAAGTGATTCCAGGCATTTGTTGAAAGCTTGTTTCTTCTTGAATGCCACCTCCCTTGCCTTGGATGATTTTAATGAAAGTAGCCATTCCAAACCATCCAAAAAATAGCCTAATATGATTGAAAAAAATGGTCTTCATAACAAGAAACTCTTATATGTATATCTCAATTATATACATCTAGGTCACTACAAATATCAGTTCTTTACTCAGAGAACATAAGCTCTTGTGGGAACAGGTAAATATACCTCACTTTATCTCCTTTTAGATTAATCCAAGTTTCACTTCTTAAGTAGTAAACTACATGATTGTATAATATCAGTCTACAATATCTATAGCAATAAATAGTTAAAACATATTAAGCTCTGCAACAGTTCTCTTATTAGATAGACCTTAGGTTATGGTAAATGAAAACATTTTCAACCAAAATAAGACAGTTTGGTTAAAATCTTCTACACTCTAGACTGCTGTTACAAGTCAAAATGCCACTGCAGTTCAGGTACACAATGTACTATAAAATTCTGTTCTGTTTATTAATACCTGCATTCATAAGCTTCAACCACTAGCACACACTAAGTGAGGAACAAACAGCATGCCCTGAAAGAGACAATCAATAAGTTAGGTTATCTAATTGGACCAAGTGATGTACAATTCAGGGTGTAATCACGTGAGTAATTTAGAAATCAGACGAGCACAAAGCACAGGATAGATTTGAAATTCTTAGGACTACGAACTTTTTTATTATACATTACTTGATAAGCTGTCATTAACTGATTACACAAAATTGATTATCTGGAACCTTTCATGCAAAAAGGAGGCTTAGCAAACTTTCATGATGATGCGTATTTCACTGATCCAGAGTGTCAAACAGATTAAACTCATTAAAATTTTCATGAAAATCCTTTTAATCAGCATAAACATGGACTTAAAATAATTTCATCCTAAAATTAATCACGCCATGAAAGAAAAATAATGGACTTGAAAAAAATCCATAAAATAAAAATAAATCTATGCCAAGAAAAAAATTCCCACCAATGACGTGGCATGCCAAAATTTTACTTAGGTTTAACCTCGGTTTGCCGCGACATAAAACATCGCGGTAAACAGTAAGACGCAGTAGAGTTGAATAGGCTAACAGACCTTTTGTTTTAACTCGTTATTAAACTTTACAATGCCATCTTCATGCTCCGGTGACAAATCATGTATTCATCATATTACTGATTAAAGACCCTCCAGTAGCACTGCTAACTTCACAGGAATCCATTACTACAGTGTTGCTACATTTTATGATTTTCTTGTCCTGTAATTGAGAACTGAAATGTACAAATGTAAGCATTTTCGGTAAAAGATACGTTGCCATCAAGATAAATAGTTTGTCGTCTTGTCGACAGTGCGGTGCAAAATACTTAGGAAATTAACTTCAATGCCGCTCTATTTGGTTTGAGCATTTTTATCTTTGATGCAAAAGTACTTCCAGGGATAAAAGTTTCTTCCAAATAAATACTTTTCTTCAGAGTCCGGAAAAAAAGCAGTCGATAAGCCACAAGCCACATCACAGTTACAGCGAGTTTTTAATTCACGTTTGAGCTCATGTCACATGACAAATCAGGTTTTTGTAGTCACATGCACACGTATCAGTATGCGTTGAGAGTTGTTTATGTAAATTGTGAAGCTTATGAAAGTTTGCACCCATGAACAAGAAGTGTCAAACGTCAGAATATGTACAGCTGAGATTGCTCTCATTTTATAAATCAAACGTAAACATTGCTAAAGCTGTTTGGGAATTGTTCAGTGTTGAAGGTATCAAAATTGATAGAAAAACCCTGGCGAAGTATTGTGAGCGGTTCCAATGGGATGGCTTCCTCTCAGTCACTTGCCTCATAGCGGCAGACCACCAACACTGGTTCCAGGAAAGGACACACTGATTTCATCAATCAGAAGTTAAGCTGGAACAAAACGATGAGTTTATTGTGTACACAAAAAATTGTGAATTGGCATTTTGAAAGAAAGGAATGTTTTGCCATGGCCAGTAATTAAGATCTGTGAGAATTTCTCACGGACGAAAACTTTGGTTTCCATTGTTGTGCGACTCTTGTAATTATAACATTGATGCCTATGTCTGCAAAGTATAGAGTTATGTCTGAATGAATTATTATGTTGGTAAAAATCATGAATCGGTAAAAGTTTTTCGGTGGTGCCAGTTCCAAGGTTTGACGGCGGTTCTGTGAGAATCAAGAAGGCAAAAACTTTGCCAGTTGTTCATTCAAAGCATTCTGCGAGCTACACAGGCTAGCATTTACTTGACTTGACACAGTGGTATATATTTAATAGAGTATCTGACTAATGAAAAAATTTGTTTTGGCTATATAGTTAGTGAATCAAACCTGTCACTGACCACCGCACTAGCAAGCTGAAAAGTTGGTCTCGAACCCTGTAAACAAGTTATGAGCACGAAAATTTTATGAGAAATCAATAAGGAAACACTTTTTAACAAATTTAAAGAAATCAGCTGCTATTGTTTCTTCACTGCGGTGTACCGCGTCTGGCTTGCAACGGCATTCACTTCCGTCTGTCCAAGACGAGGTTGAAGAATTCATCCCACCGCAGTGAATTCGCGGCAGAACCCTTCGGCAAGGACGAGGTTTTACCGCATGCTAATGGAGTAAATACTTTCAGGCGGTACTGTACACTTTAACATCTTACCAAGAATTCTGGTCCTTTATGACATGTTTAACCTTTTGCTGCCATTCATGGACAGGAATGTTTTTGTTCAACACAGTTTTTCCATAGTGTTTGTTGTAAAGTTTGTTTGAAGCTTCCCTGGTGAAAATCCTGACAGGATCTTTGAGGATCTTTAAAGATCTTCAAGGACCTGCCAAAGATCCTTAAAGACAAGGATCTTTTAAGGATCCTTTAAAGATCTTTAAAGATCTTTCAAAGAAATTCAAAGATCTTTAATGGAAAGATCTTTCAAGGATCTTTGCTAGGATCCTTTAAGATCCTTGAGGATTCTGTGAAGATTTTTCGAAGATCTTTGAGGAATCTTTGCAAGGATCTTTAAAAGATCTTTGCTAAGATCCTTCAGGATCTTCAAGGATTTTATCAAGATCTTGCAAGGATCCTTGGTAAGATCCCATAAGGCTCTTTGGTAAGATCCTTCAAGATCCTTGAGGATTCCATAAGGATCTTTGAAAGATCTTTGAGGAATCTTTTCAAGGATTTTGCAAAGATCTTTGCTAAGATCCTTCCGGATCTTCAAGGATCTTATCAAGATCTTGCAAAGATCCTTGGTAAGATCCCAAAAGGATCTTTGCTAGGATCCTTTAAGATCCTTAAGGATTATATGAGGATCTTTCAAAGATCTTTGAGGAATCTTTGCAAGGATCTTGCAAAGGTCTTTGCTAAGATCCTTCAGGATCTTCAAGGATTTTATCAAGATCTTACAAGGATCCTTGGTAAGGTCCTAAAAGGATCTTTGCTAGGATCCTTCAAGATCCTTGAGGATTATATGAGGATCTTTCAAAGATCTTTGAGGAATCTTTTCAAGGATATTGCAAAGGTCTTTGCTAAGATCCTTGGTAAGAGTCAACGGGATCTTTCCTAGGATTCTCAATATCCTTGTTGAAGATCTTGCAGAGTTAGTCAGATTTTCCAGCAGGTATGACTTTACAGTGTACCTTGTTCAAAGTAGTGCATGTTATCAGCTTGTCAGCTGATATAATTAGAACACCTTAGAACCATTTATAATTGTTGTTACAGTTTATTACAAATCTACAACAGGTCTGACTCAGACTCATACATTACAATGTAAAGATAGGGTTCAAAAACAGATTCGCTCCATAGTTCCCCTAATGTATCATACAGGAGAAACAAACTCAATTACGTTCACTTTTGGAGTGACAACTGATTAAGACGGTGATATTTCATCAAACTTAATTCAAAAATCTTGTGGTAAGCAATTTTCCATGAGAAAATATGCATTCTGAATTCTAATGTACCTTAAGGAACACACAGGTTGAATGAGAAAGAGATGACAATCACTTGCCACATGAGACTTCTTCATAAACACTACCATGCATTCCATGCTTCTCACAAGTAGATAGTTTTAACTCTATAGGAATAATTTCTTGGGATACTAGTTATACTCTTCTTCAAATGATGTCTGAACACTCTCCAGCCTGTGTCAGGCCTTTAAATTCAGTAAAAAGCCAGTAAAAAGCCAGTAAAAAGCCGAGTTTTCGGTGGACCGCACGAACCGCCATCTTGGATTTGAATGTTGATAAGACCCTGGGGACGAGTTTGCTATAACCCATGATGCAATATTCAGAGAAAGGCGCTTGTTTCAACGGTCACTGAACGAAGTTCGAAGGACAGTTTGAAGATGTTTGAAAGCCATAAAATCTGGATTTGTTGGTTCTACAAGAGATTGTAAGTATAAAGAATCATAAGGCGTCTAGTTTTAGACTTAAAATAGTGTTTTTGATGATCTGTACTCCAATGATATTTAGAATGTAAGCTCATCACTAAACTCGATCTCGGCCGTTTTGGATCTACCTTTGTACATGTCTCTCTTGGGTCTTTCTTCTTGTCTATAATCAGCTTTTCTGTAGAAGTCGATCTGAACGTGTGTTTCTGTTTTTATGAGCAGTTGCCATCAGGGAACTTCAAAGTGGAAACACAACACGAACTTATGATATGATTTTAATCACATGTCGCTTACATGCATGTAATTGTTGTGTGCCTATCTTTTCTAGTTATTGAAGCAGAAAAGCTTGAAGTACATGGAACTTCATTGTTGTAAAGCTAAGTGGAAAACAATTCACAAACATGGGCAATGACACTTTCACTATATAAGACTTATGTATATATATATTTCAATTATTATCTGTTGGACTGCATGGAAAATGCAGTGTAGTAGCCTGGGTGTCACGAAAACTCAGACCCCGAAAACTCAGACCTCAGACCTCAGACCCCGAAAACTCAGACCCCGAAAACTCAGACCCCTCAAAATTAAAAAAAGTGAAAAAAAAAGAAAATTCGTTTGAAGTGTTATCATCTGAATTGCTCTCCTATGGTCACGCAATGTCCATATGCAACAGCAATAGGGCGAGATATTTATCTTGTCGGGTTGATCGCCTGCGCGTCGATCAAAGACACTGTTTCTCAAATCAGTTTTCATACCTTTTTTCAGACCCGAAAACTCAGACATCTTTACATTTAAAAAAGAGATTAAACTCGCATCAGTTCTCGTTACCTTGATGGTCCTTTATGAACGATGATCACAAGCAACAGCCAGAAAGTAGAGATTTTTATCTTCGCTGGTATATCGTTAGCGTATTTCCGGCGAGTGACAGCCGATCGCAGGCTAGTTTATCGCTAGTTTATCGATTTAAAAATGTTTAGGAGTGTAGCCGACATAAATTTTAATTACATTTGGTGGCCACGTTTTTACCGAAGAAATAAAAAGACAGAGTCGCTATTCAGAGTCGCTGAAAGAATTATTCAAAATTCCGTTTTGTATCCATAGAGCGCGGAGACTCTTGTCACGCAATCATCATACAATTTGCTTGAAAAGTCAGACCCCAAAAACTCAGACCCCTCAAAATTAAAATATATATATATGTATATATATATTAAATTCGTTTCAATTGTTATCACCTGAATTGCTCTATGGTCACAAAATGTCAAAGGCAAAAGCCGCAATTCATCTCCGGTCGATCGAAAAGTGAAAAACTAGCAAGGTTTAAAACAGCAACGGACTCTGTTTTTCAAAACAGACCTCTTTTATGCAATCGCATGGATGAAAAAATGTATTGCTGTTCGAGACATACTCGTTTGAGATTATAATACGGAGATGTGCTTTTGATTTTGTGTGCGTTGCGTGACTGTCGTGACTGGTGTAGTTTCTGCCTCGTGCGCGACCTTCGCGCCAATTTTCAATTTGCGCTCGCTCACATTTCGAGACATGGCAGTTCAATCTGTTCAACCTTCACGTGTTCCTTGAAATGTTAATGTAAGTCAGCGTACATCATGAGTTTTAAGTTGCCGTGCCTTACGATGAAGGCAAATATTCCTCGAGTGTCTGGATTGCCTTTATT
Organism: Platygyra sinensis; assembly: GCA_019787425.1. Taxonomy (NCBI): domain Eukaryota; kingdom Metazoa; phylum Cnidaria; class Anthozoa; order Scleractinia; family Merulinidae; genus Platygyra; species Platygyra sinensis. Next base: position 20,410 of record JAHPZR010019276.1, on the reverse strand, counting down.
TAAGTACGAAGACCTGAAGGAAATCGCAGTTGTCGGGCAAGGATCATTTGGTGTTGTCTGGAAAGCTAAACATCCTGATGAAGAGACGGATGCCGTTGTTATAAAAAAGCTGTCCGAGTCCGAGGAGAGTGGTGAAGACCAGAGGGAGTTCGTGAAAGAGGCCAGGATGCTTTACAACATCAACCACGAAAACGTTGTGAAGTTTAAAGCATTTTGCCAAAACCCATATGCCATTATGTTAGAGTATGTTTATTTTGATTTCGCAGTATTTGGTGACGAGTGTGACAAGAAGGTTCATAGCCTTCGAGAATTTCTGGCCCTTGTGGATAAAGAGCAGATATTAGAAGATTTGAGTGAGTGTGGCATCATAACCACAATTGCCAAAGATGTGGCCAATGGATTGTGCTACCTCCATAACAAGGACATTGTGCATAGGGACTTAAAAACTGCCAATGTTCTTGTAAGCAATCAACATTACAGCAACATGGCCAGAAAAGAAGACGTCGCAGAAGCATTCCAGAAAGCCCCAATCGTGTGTAAAGTCACCGATTTTGGAGAAAGCAGGTCACGGCTGTTACAGACGGCGCAGGTTCTTCATTCCCGCACTCAACGGCTGAATCGAGGCACACCTGTTTTTCTGGCACCCGAAGCATTCCTTTCAAAACCCGAAACAGGCATTACATATGCAATCAATGACATGAAGAAAGTGGATGTGTGGGCCTACGGAATGATCATATTTAACCTCATGAATCCCGATTTGAAACACCCATTCCAGAGAGATTTCGAATTGTCAGCTGCTGCAATTACTCCAATGGAAAAACTAAAGAAACTGCTTAGTGAGAAAAAGAAACCATGCTTTTCAGCGAAATACAAACACCTACAAGCAACCGATTGGGCCATTTTGGAAGGCGTGTACCATGACTGCACGGAGTGGGATCCTCGGAGAAGACCTGCTGCAAGTGAAGTTGTTGCCAATTTGGAAACATGTAGAAATGGATCACTCTGTGAGAATATGCCACTGAGTGTCAGTCAAGCATCGTCTCTGGAAAGATTTGATCGAGAAATAGCGGAGAGAATTTCAGCACATGGTTCAGATATCCCCCAGTGTGTCGCTCCAGCAAATAATGGTACGAACGCATGCGCCTTCCTTTGTGCCAAGATAGCACATGATCTTCAAATGTCGGAAGAAAGATGAAACGGGCACACCCAACAGTTATTCACTAAGCTACCCTCAATGGTGGAACAAATAATCAGTGACCTTCCACCTGAAATCAACAAAGTGCGCACTATGGATCTCTACCCTATAGACGAGGCCTACAAAATCCTTCGGCAGATTGGTGCCATTTCTTGTGATTTCGAGTTCGTAGAGAAGATTCTACACGGTCATCATGTCTTCTCTCAAGAAGCGAGGGAATGTTTACGGAAGGCCATTACTGAGATGAGTTCCAAAGCGCAATTTTCTATTGCAATGTTTTGCTGCGAACCGTACATTTTCCTTATTGGAGTTATGGGGGGTAAGCTTTTTCTCGTCGATACCCATCTCGTAAACCGGGACCTTGGAGGTAATGGTAATGGCCTGTTGAAAGTGTTTCAAAATGACTCGCCGAAAGCATGTGCTGCCCTTTGCGCCTGGATATGGAAGCGGTTGAGAGCAGGTGGTGGGTTGACGAAAACGGCAGGGCACTCCTTTCTTGTGATGTCTCCCGAGGAAAGGTAAATATAAAACTTAAAAAAAGTGACGACATCAAAGTAATCGCAGCAACGTTTAAATTGTATCTAGTGCATGCGAATTTGTAGACTTTCCATTTTTTTCCCCCGTTAAATTGGGCTTTTCACTGAACTTTGAAGCTTAATGACAGAAGTGAGGCTATAACTATGAAAACATCCCCTCCTTTACTACGAGTTTGCATGGTGTTTGAATGTGAGGTTAATCTAGTGTTGGTTTCTCTTCAGTCATGGTGGCGAACAATCCCTGAAACAGTATTCCGCTACTAGCGCAAGTGACACTGAACCATGCCAAGCTTCTAAATGGTATATGAAGAGAAAATGCGAAGAAATCTCGTCTTCTAGCCGACTAAAGTTTAGTAAAAGAAGTTGTAGGGAGGAGAATGCTAGCAAGGTAAATTGAAGATTTTTTGGCTTCACTTCTGAACCTTTTGTAAGTCGACTGTTGCAACTTAAATTGCTACGGACTACAGAGCAAGCTTGTAATGAATGACGACTAGGTTCAGTGACAAACGCAACTACTAACACTGATACTTAAGTATTATTTTTGTTATTATTATTCTTATTCTTATTATTGTTATTCTTCTTATTATTTTTATTATTATTATCATTATTATTATTTTTTTGTTGTTATTGTCATCGTTATCGTTATTGTTACCGTAATCAAAACTATAACAAAATTATCGAACGTCATTGTTTATCAGCAGACCGATTTGAGCATTAATGGTGCATTGTACGCGTAGTTTTGATTAATTGGTAACAGAACATCGTGTCGTCCGATTTAGTCTGTAATCATACTCGTGATTAACAAATAGGACTCCAGCTGCGCGATCGTCCGATTTTGTTTATCACTCGTATGATTAAAGACCGAGTTGGACTCCACTAAGTCCGATTACCAATATTTATCATTATCATTATTAACAATATTATTATTAGAACAACGCTTAATTGCTATTTTATGCCTTCGTTTTATCCTTTTATGCCTTCGTGTTATTCTTTTATTAGACCTTATAATTTTCTAGTAAAGTAATTATTTATTGTTTGATACTACACATAAATTATTCCTTATTTTCAATTGGCCTGAATTTTATTGTAAATGAGAGGTGAGCAAATATTGTATCATCATTACTATTAGCATCAGTCTTATTATAGGAGGTCAGGTTTTTTAAGCACTAATCGTTTAAAAATTACTAAATTAATTGTTTTTTTCTTTTTCAGAGCGTACGGGACGAAATGCAAACTGACTCAGCTCCTTCTAGCCACCTGTCTGAGGATGAAAAAAATGAACAGGTTAGTATAAGAAACATTACTCGTTCAGGCCGAATTTTACGCAAGGAAAATCTGTTCTTCTCATGTTAATCAGACATGATCGTCTAGATTTGAAAATACTTTGTTCCGATAATGGACAATGTACAAAGACAAAACTGAACCCACATAAAAAAAATCGCGGTAAACTTATAGCTATTGAAAACTGAATTTACAGATAGAGAATTTCTTAATAGAAAATTTCCTGATAAAAGTCTTCTGTTGGTATTTTCAGGCTAAAAGTAACGTGTGGCAAACTGAACAAAGTCATAATTCCGCTGAAGATGAAAATTCTGATCAGGTAAACAATCATAACATAGTACGTGGATTAGCGGAGCTCCTTGGTCGGATAGTTCAAAGCCCGATTAAGCTATATGGCCGGTTAGCTTCACTGTTGATATTGTTTGACCATCTCCGCTTTTTTGAATATTAATAATCTCAAACTACACCAAACAGATGCACTTAGCAACATTTTATACAAGAATAATCATTACCCATTATTTTTTAGATGAAAGAACCGAACAGCTAATATAGGTCGACGGTTTGACATGTTTAATTAGTTGTGTTCAGCATGTTACACTTCCTTACTATGGACAATTATCTTTTCAGGCCGAAAGCAACGTGATGCAAACAAACGTAATTCACCTTGATCTTTCTCAAGGAGAAGACTCTGATCAGGTACATAGTCTTAAAGAAATCCACATGACAAAAAGGCCATAACAGGGCACGTCGATCAGGACTAACTGTATTTTAAACTGACCGATTTTTTTAGATTGAAAGACAGGAAATGCAAACAGCCTCAACTCCTACCCACCTTCGTCAAGGAACTGAGCAGGTAAAGTAATAACCTGCGATCAGGCGTCAATTTTTTTTTTTTTGGGGGGGGGGGGGGAGGCGACAGAAAAAAAAAGGGACGCCAGATCGTAGGCTAGTAAAGTAACAAGGCGGCAGTCTGTTTACAAGGTGCATCACAATGGGAGATTTCCTAATCACCAGTATTTTTTATCATCAGGTCGATAAAAGCGCTAAGTATGCCACACAAGTTCATATTGATCTTTGTCAAGACGGAGACTCTGAGCAGGTAAATTATTTTAAAAGTTGGGATTACTTTTAATGGAAAATTACCAGCACTTTTGAATAGAGAATTAAATCCACACTTGATGAGGTATTTCGAAATGTCCGCCTGATAGCTTTATAAAGGCACACGAGCGAGACTTCATTCATCAGATCACATTTATATTACCTAAGCACGAGGAATTTTCTTCTCAGGCTGCAGAGCGCAAAGTCAACCAAACTACTCAACAAATTGAAATTGTTCTTTCTGACGAAGAAGACTCGGAGCACGATGAGGTAAGTTAATGCACAACTGAATATTGCCATGAGACATTTCAGTGAGCTAACGTTTTAAAGCCTAAAGGACCCGAAATGTTTGGGGGCCACACCTTGAAAAATGTTTCAAGTCCCTAGCATGGAACAACGTCAGCCTCCGCCATTGAATTAGCTCACTCTTAATTATTTCTAGGGTAAAACACCAACAAAGCAAGTTGAGTCTTCCAGAAATGATGCTGATTGTCTTGAAGGACAAACCGTTCAGGTAAGGAGTATAAGTACAAAAGACACTTAGCAGGAAATATCTTGTCAGTCTTGTAAGAATATTTGTTTCACATATCTCTTTTTATATTAGAACAGTCGTACAGCAACAACCTCACCACCGTAATCTTTATGGTCACCATTTTGATGTTAATGTTTTCTTGTCTTTTTTTCATATAAGGAGGACAGCCGGACAATTGCCACAAATACCTCCATCCATTCGCTGTATCTCAATGACAAAGATTTACCTATATTTGAATGTGACAGAAGGAAACGATACACGGCCAGAGAAGCAGTGCGCATTCTTCTCAGCGACCATCAGCAGGGAATGAAATGTAGTAAAGCACCTCTCAAAGTAAGACGAAACTTGTCTTTCCTGATTGACGTTGCAAAACTCAAGCGTTGGGAAGACGTAAAAAGTGACATGAATGGTGTTTTTTGTGACACGTTGCGTATTTGTACGTGGACGGTAGAGGTTAGCGAGGAAAATGATGTCGACACTCTGGAGAAAAAGAAGATCGACTTGGTGAGCGAGAAATCATACCACGTTTACATCAGTTCAATGCGTAATAAAGCAGGATTGTGTCGTTCTATATTTTTGCTACGAGATAGAGAGGGAGAGATTCATAATTCAATTTGTTTGCTGCAGTACACGATTGCAAGAGAAGGTTGCAACGAAGTTGTGTATGAAGTACCTTCTCATGGAAACAGTAAGAGAAAGGGAAAGCCATTTTATCCCAGCAAGAAAAGTACCCTGCAAGCCATTAAAGATGAGTTAAACTCTACGTCAGCGGCCGTTGCATTTAGAAATGTGTCGGTATCTGCAGGAGGTGTTCTGAATGCCAGAGAACCCGGTGATTTACCTAGATCCAGGAAACAGGTTTATGACATCAAAAGGCAAATGAGAAAGGTGGACGAGATCGGTGAGCTGTTACAGTACACAAAGAACAGTGAAGAGTCCATAGTGCTTGAGCATCACGATGTGCCAGAGGACCTGTGGGTGCTGGCTAAGCCTCACATGACGACAGACCTATCACGATTCTGCACATCTGATCAACTCAATCACCCGCTGAGTGTAGATCCAACGTTTAACTTCGGCAAGTTCGAAGTCACTCCTTTTACTTATAAGCATCTATTCCTGAAGAGCAAACGGACTGGTGCGGCTCCTTCCTTTCTAGGCCCAACAGCAATACATTATAGCAAACAGAAGAGTGTGTACAAGAAAGTCGTTCAAGCAGTAGCCAACTCCACCCCGCATCTCGCCGATAGAGGAAAGGGTTTCATTACAGACGGCGAAGAGTCTCTGTACAGTGCTCTCGGCGAAGTAATGCGGCATGCCACAGGCTTACGATGTTTTCGACACTTCCAGCAAAATTGTCGTGACAAGCTGAATAAGATCGGAATTCGTAAAGCCAATGAACAGAAACCCTTTATAGACAGAGTTTTTGGAACACCAACCTCAGAAGGCCTATTAGATGCAGAGGACAAGTCAGATTTGATAACCCGTATATTGGAAGCTAAGAAACCACTAGAGGCAGAAGAGCTGAAACTTACCGGAAAAGAAACGCCTGAATTCTGGAGCTACTTGAAATCTCATAAAAAAATGATGAAACAGAGCATGATTGCAACAGCAAGAAGCAAAGCAGGAATGCCCATCGACACGTCAGGAAAGCCAGTTAAATGCTACACCAATCAGTCAGAGAGCATCAACAACAAGTTAACCCGTCAAAAAGAAGCTCTGGCAAAGAACGACAAGAGCAAAGTGGATCTCACAAAACTACAGTTCACAAAAGACGTGTGGGAAGAAGTCGATAGGCATCAGCAAGAGGAGCTGCAATTAGCCATTTGTGGGCTGAGCAACGAGTACGACTTGGCAGACATCGTAGCGCATTTGAGCGTTCAAGTGGATGAGTGGTTTGAAATGAGTGAAGATCAACGAAAAGCCTACGTCAATGAGTTCAACAAAATGTCTATTGACGATGCCATGAAGGGAAAGGCCATTAGGGTCAACCATGTACGTACTGGGGAGATGTCCGAATGTAAAGAATTTTCACTGGACGTGACGACAATTTTGAAATCCTTCCACTCCTGGACAGACGGTCTGGTTGCCACAATCGTTAAGAGCGCTGAAACACTGCTCAACGCCAAAGATGCTGTCCAACCAATGCCGTGCATGATAGCAGATGCAAAAAGGAAGTTCTTGGTGGCTGCAAAAAATTGCAAAAGAGGTATGTACGAATGTACTGTCTTTGGTGATCACGTGAATTGTTCCTGCCAGTGCTACAAATATAACAACCTTTGCAAGCACAGCATATGCGTTGCGGAGATAGCAGGCATCTTAAAAGAACATTTACAACATCTTAAGAAATCTCCAAGACGGCGTGCTCCATCGAAAAGTGGACTCGTTGAGCCACAAAAGATGCCCACGGAAAGAAGGGTGGTAGCCACAAGAACCCCTACCGACCTACCAGGCAAGTCTCTCAGGAAGCTTCTCCGGCTCGTCCTTTTACAGAGATTCACCACAACAACAAGCCTTTCATCCTCTGTTTTCTTGATGCTACGCCTGATGCAAAGGAATGCAGGCAATGCCGCATCGAGTTTCCCCGAAGGCAGCAAATTACCCCGTTTGATATTGCTCTGTCTCACCAGGAGAAGTGGTTGTACCCAGACCCCAAAGACCCTGGCCGCAAGCTTCCATCAGTATACCACACCACCAAATTTTATTGCATTAAAAGATCCTGCATAAAAACCCGTTTTCCGTACTATCTTCCATCCCTTTTGGAGATTCCAGCAGAGGCACAGTCCCGCTTAAAGTCATCCCATCTTGATCTCCTTCAAAGAGAACTTGACTTTCAACCCTAAGTGCTTCGTTGTTGTTTCCGTTTCGTTTGCATTTGCCTGGAGAAATCATCAGCTGGCGATGTAGTGTAATAGAGAGATCCTGGGGAAAACGACCTCTTCTACGAATGGCTGACAACGTCTTCTTCCTTTGAACTACCTTAACAGCAACGACAAGATTCTACTCTTGCTCTTTCATGGTGACTCGGTTAAAACGGTCAATCAAGTATGAAACTGACATCAAGGCTTGCTCAAGGACTTGCGCAGCCCATGCATAGCAGCACTATGCTTGCGCACGAGAATCATTACCACAGTTTCCTTCGACCAAATATCAGAGTCAATATCTTGTTCAATTTACCTTTTCTCTCTGATTCAAAGAGTCAGGCCAAAATAAAACAACGAGAGCAATATCAGAATAACTGAATTGCATAAACGGTTTACATTATTGCATT
>JAHPZR010019276.1:0-7500 GCA_019787425.1 Platygyra sinensis | reverse complement strand
TATCGGCGAGATGCGGGGTGGAGTTGGCTACTGCTTGAACGACTTTCTTGTACACACTCTTCTGTTTGCTATAATGTATTGCTGTTGGGCCTAGAAAGGAAGGAGCCGCACCAGTCCGTTTGCTCTTCAGGAATAGATGCTTATAAGTAAAAGGAGTGACTTCGAACTTGCCGAAGTTAAACGTTGGATCTACACTCAGCGGGTGATTGAGTTGATCAGATGTGCAGAATCGTGATAGGTCTGTCGTCATGTGAGGCTTAGCCAGCACCCACAGGTCCTCTGGCACATCGTGATGCTCAAGCACTATGGACTCTTCACTGTTCTTTGTGTACTGTAACAGCTCACCGATCTCGTCCACCTTTCTCATTTGCCTTTTGATGTCATAAACCTGTTTCCTGGATCTAGGTAAATCACCGGGTTCTCTGGCATTCAGAACACCTCCTGCAGATACCGACACATTTCTAAATGCAACGGCCGCTGACGTAGAGTTTAACTCATCTTTAATGGCTTGCAGGGTACTTTTCTTGCTGGGATAAAATGGCTTTCCCTTTCTCTTACTGTTTCCATGAGAAGGTACTTCATACACAACTTCGTTGCAACCTTCTCTTGCAATCGTGTACTGCAGCAAACAAATTGAATTATGAATCTCTCCCTCTCTATCTCGTAGCAAAAATATAGAACGACACAATCCTGCTTTATTACGCATTGAACTGATGTAAACGTGGTATGATTTCTCGCTCACCAAGTCGATCTTCTTTTTCTCCAGAGTGTCGACATCATTTTCCTCGCTAACCTCTACCGTCCACGTACAAATACGCAACGTGTCACAAAAAACACCATTCATGTCACTTTTTACGTCTTCCCAACGCTTGAGTTTTGCAACGTCAATCAGGAAAGACAAGTTTCGTCTTACTTTGAGAGGTGCTTTACTACATTTCATTCCCTGCTGATGGTCGCTGAGAAGAATGCGCACTGCTTCTCTGGCCGTGTATCGTTTCCTTCTGTCACATTCAAATATAGGTAAATCTTTGTCATTGAGATACAGCGAATGGATGGAGGTATTTGTGGCAATTGTCCGGCTGTCCTCCTTATATGAAAAAAAGACAAGAAAACATTAACATCAAAATGGTGACCATAAAGATTACGGTGGTGAGGTTGTTGCTGTACGACTGTTCTAATATAAAAAGAGATATGTGAAACAAATATTCTTACAAGACTGACAAGATATTTCCTGCTAAGTGTCTTTTGTACTTATACTCCTTACCTGAACGGTTTGTCCTTCAAGACAATCAGCATCATTTCTGGAAGACTCAACTTGCTTTGTTGGTGTTTTACCCTAGAAATAATTAAGAGTGAGCTAATTCAATGGCGGAGGCTGACGTTGTTCCATGCTAGGGACTTGAAACATTTTTCAAGGTGTGGCCCCCAAACATTTCGGGTCCTTTAGGCTTTAAAACGTTAGCTCACTGAAATGTCTCATGGCAATATTCAGTTGTGCATTAACTTACCTCATCGTGCTCCGAGTCTTCTTCGTCAGAAAGAACAATTTCAATTTGTTGAGTAGTTTGGTTGACTTTGCGCTCTGCAGCCTGAGAAGAAAATTCCTCGTGCTTAGGTAATATAAATGTGATCTGATGAATGAAGTCTCGCTCGTGTGCCTTTATAAAGCTATCAGGCGGACATTTCGAAATACCTCATCAAGTGTGGATTTAATTCTCTATTCAAAAGTGCTGGTAATTTTCCATTAAAAGTAATCCCAACTTTTAAAATAATTTACCTGCTCAGAGTCTCCGTCTTGACAAAGATCAATATGAACTTGTGTGGCATACTTAGCGCTTTTATCGACCTGATGATAAAAAATACTGGTGATTAGGAAATCTCCCATTGTGATGCACCTTGTAAACAGACTGCCGCCTTGTTACTTTACTAGCCTACGATCTGGCGTCCCTTTTTTTTTCTGTCGCCTCCCCCCCCCCCCCCCAAAAAAAAAAAAATTGACGCCTGATCGCAGGTTATTACTTTACCTGCTCAGTTCCTTGACGAAGGTGGGTAGGAGTTGAGGCTGTTTGCATTTCCTGTCTTTCAATCTAAAAAAATCGGTCAGTTTAAAATACAGTTAGTCCTGATCGACGTGCCCTGTTATGGCCTTTTTGTCATGTGGATTTCTTTAAGACTATGTACCTGATCAGAGTCTTCTCCTTGAGAAAGATCAAGGTGAATTACGTTTGTTTGCATCACGTTGCTTTCGGCCTGAAAAGATAATTGTCCATAGTAAGGAAGTGTAACATGCTGAACACAACTAATTAAACATGTCAAACCGTCGACCTATATTAGCTGTTCGGTTCTTTCATCTAAAAAATAATGGGTAATGATTATTCTTGTATAAAATGTTGCTAAGTGCATCTGTTTGGTGTAGTTTGAGATTATTAATATTCAAAAAAGCGGAGATGGTCAAACAATATCAACAGTGAAGCTAACCGGCCATATAGCTTAATCGGGCTTTGAACTATCCGACCAAGGAGCTCCGCTAATCCACGTACTATGTTATGATTGTTTACCTGATCAGAATTTTCATCTTCAGCGGAATTATGACTTTGTTCAGTTTGCCACACGTTACTTTTAGCCTGAAAATACCAACAGAAGACTTTTATCAGGAAATTTTCTATTAAGAAATTCTCTATCTGTAAATTCAGTTTTCAATAGCTATAAGTTTACCGCGATTTTTTTTATGTGGGTTCAGTTTTGTCTTTGTACATTGTCCATTATCGGAACAAAGTATTTTCAAATCTAGACGATCATGTCTGATTAACATGAGAAGAACAGATTTTCCTTGCGTAAAATTCGGCCTGAACGAGTAATGTTTCTTATACTAACCTGTTCATTTTTTTCATCCTCAGACAGGTGGCTAGAAGGAGCTGAGTCAGTTTGCATTTCGTCCCGTACGCTCTGAAAAAGAAAAAAACAATTAATTTAGTAATTTTTAAACGATTAGTGCTTAAAAAACCTGACCTCCTATAATAAGACTGATGCTAATAGTAATGATGATACAATATTTGCTCACCTCTCATTTACAATAAAATTCAGGCCAATTGAAAATAAGGAATAATTTATGTGTAGTATCAAACAATAAATAATTACTTTACTAGAAAATTATAAGGTCTAATAAAAGAATAACACGAAGGCATAAAAGGATAAAACGAAGGCATAAAATAGCAATTAAGCGTTGTTCTAATAATAATATTGTTAATAATGATAATGATAAATATTGGTAATCGGACTTAGTGGAGTCCAACTCGGTCTTTAATCATACGAGTGATAAACAAAATCGGACGATCGCGCAGCTGGAGTACTATTTGTTAATCACGAGTATGATTACAGACTAAATCGGACGACACGATGTTCTGTTACCAATTAATCAAAACTACGCGTACAATGCACCATTAATGCTCAAATCGGTCTGCTGATAAACAATGACGTTCGATAATTTTGTTATAGTTTTGATTACGGTAACAATAACGATAACGATGACAATAACAACAAAAAAATAATAATAATGATAATAATAATAAAAATAATAAGAAGAATAACAATAATAAGAATAAGAATAAGAATAATAATAACAAAAATAATACTTAAGTATCAGTGTTAGTTGTTGCGTTTGTCACTGAACCTAGTCGTCATTCATTACAAGCTTGCTCTGTAGTCCGTAGCAATTTAAGTTGCAACAGTCGACTTACAAAAGGTTCAGAAGTGAAGCCAAAAAATCTTCAATTTACCTTGCTAGCATTCTCCTCCCTACAACTTCTTTTACTAAACTTTAGTCGGCTAGAAGACGAGATTTCTTCGCATTTTCTCTTCATATACCATTTAGAAGCTTGGCATGGTTCAGTGTCACTTGCGCTAGTAGCGGAATACTGTTTCAGGGATTGTTCGCCACCATGACTGAAGAGAAACCAACACTAGATTAACCTCACATTCAAACACCATGCAAACTCGTAGTAAAGGAGGGGATGTTTTCATAGTTATAGCCTCACTTCTGTCATTAAGCTTCAAAGTTCAGTGAAAAGCCCAATTTAACGGGGGAAAAAAATGGAAAGTCTACAAATTCGCATGCACTAGATACAATTTAAACGTTGCTGCGATTACTTTGATGTCGTCACTTTTTTTAAGTTTCATATTTACCTTTCCTCGGGAGACATCACAAGAAAGGAGTGCCCTGCCGTTTTCGTCAACCCACCACCTGCTCTCAACCGCTTCCATATCCAGGCGCAAAGGGCAGCACATGCTTTCGGCGAGTCATTTTGAAACACTTTCAACAGGCCATTACCATTACCTCCAAGGTCCCGGTTTACGGGATGGGTATCGACGAGAAAAAGCTTACCCCCCATAACTCCAATAAGGAAAATGTACGGTTCGCAGCAAAACATTGCAATAGAAAATTGCGCTTTGGAACTCATCTCAGTAATGGCCTTCCGTAAACATTCCCTCGCTTCTTGAGAGAAGACATGATGACCGTGTAGAATCTTCTCTACGAACTCGAAATCACAAGAAATGGCACCAATCTGCCGAAGGATTTTGTAGGCCTCGTCTATAGGGTAGAGATCCATAGTGCGCACTTTGTTGATTTCAGGTGGAAGGTCACTGATTATTTGTTCCACCATTGAGGGTAGCTTAGTGAATAACTGTTGGGTGTGCCCGTTTCGTCTTTCTTCCGACATTTGAAGATCATGTGCTATCTTGGCACAAAGGAAGGCGCATGCGTTCGTACCATCATTTGCTGGAGCGACACACTGGGGGATATCTGAACCATGTGCTGAAATTCTCTCCGCTATTTCTCGATCAAATCTTTCCAGAGACGATGCTTGACTGACACTCAGTGGCATATTCTCACAGAGTGATCCATTTCTACATGTTTCCAAATTGGCAACAACTTCACTTGCAGCAGGTCTTCTCCGAGGATCCCACTCCGTGCAGTCATGGTACACGCCTTCCAAAATGGCCCAATCGGTTGCTTGTAGGTGTTTGTATTTCGCTGAAAAGCATGGTTTCTTTTTCTCACTAAGCAGTTTCTTTAGTTTTTCCATTGGAGTAATTGCAGCAGCTGACAATTCGAAATCTCTCTGGAATGGGTGTTTCAAATCGGGATTCATGAGGTTAAATATGATCATTCCGTAGGCCCACACATCCACTTTCTTCATGTCATTGATTGCATATGTAATGCCTGTTTCGGGTTTTGAAAGGAATGCTTCTGGTGCCAGAAAAACAGGTGTGCCTCGATTCAGCCGTTGAGTGCGGGAATGAAGAACCTGCGCCGTCTGTAACAGCCGTGACCTGCTTTCTCCAAAATCGGTGACTTTACACACGATTGGGGCTTTCTGGAATGCTTCTGCGACGTCTTCTTTTCTGGCCATGTTGCTGTAATGTTGATTGCTTACAAGAACATTGGCAGTTTTTAAGTCCCTATGCACAATGTCCTTGTTATGGAGGTAGCACAATCCATTGGCCACATCTTTGGCAATTGTGGTTACGATGCCACACTCACTCAAATCTTCTAATATCTGCTCTTTATCCACAAGGGCCAGAAATTCTCGAAGGCTATGAACCTTCTTGTCACACTCGTCACCAAATACTGCGAAATCAAAATAAACATACTCTAACATAATGGCATATGGGTTTTGGCAAAATGCTTTAAACTTCACAACGTTTTCGTGGTTGATGTTGTAAAGCATCCTGGCCTCTTTCACGAACTCCCTCTGGTCTTCACCACTCTCCTCGGACTCGGACAGCTTTTTTATAACAACGGCATCCGTCTCTTCATCAGGATGTTTAGCTTTCCAGACAACACCAAATGATCCTTGCCCGACAACTGCGATTTCCTTCAGGTCTTCGTACTTAAATAAAGGCAATCCAGACACTCGAGGAATATTTGCCTTCATCGTAAGGCACGGCAACTTAAAACTCATGATGTACGCTGACTTACATTAACATTTCAAGGAACACGTGAAGGTTGAACAGATTGAACTGCCATGTCTCGAAATGTGAGCGAGCGCAAATTGAAAATTGGCGCGAAGGTCGCGCACGAGGCAGAAACTACACCAGTCACGACAGTCACGCAACGCACACAAAATCAAAAGCACATCTCCGTATTATAATCTCAAACGAGTATGTCTCGAACAGCAATACATTTTTTCATCCATGCGATTGCATAAAAGAGGTCTGTTTTGAAAAACAGAGTCCGTTGCTGTTTTAAACCTTGCTAGTTTTTCACTTTTCGATCGACCGGAGATGAATTGCGGCTTTTGCCTATGACATTTTGTGACCATAGAGCAATTCAGGTGATAACAATTGAAACGAATTTAATATATATATATACATATATATATATATTTTAATTTTGAGGGGTCTGAGTTTTTGGGGTCTGACTTTTCAAGCAAATTGTATGATGATTGCGTGACAAGAGTCTCCGCGCTCTATGGATACAAAACGGAATTTTGAATAATTCTTTCAGCGACTCTGAATAGCGACTCTGTCTTTTTATTTCTTCGGTAAAAACGTGGCCACCAAATGTAATTAAAATTCATGTCGGCTACACTCCTAAGCGTATTTCCGGCTGTCACTCGCCGGAAATACGCTAACGATATACCAGCGAAGATAAAAATCTCTACTTTCTGGCTGTTGCTTGTGATCATCGTTCATAAAGGACCATCAAGGTAACGAGAACTGATGCGAGTTTAATCTCTTTTTTAAATGTAAAGATGTCTGAGTTTTCGGGTCTGAAAAAAGGTATGAAAACTGATTTGAGAAACAGTGTCTTTGATCGACGCGCGGGCGATCAACCCGACAAGATAAATATCTCGCCCTATTGCTGTTGCATATGGACATTGCGTGACCATAGGAGAGCAATTCAGATGATAACACTTCAAACGAATTTTCTTTTTTTTCACTTTTTTTAATTTTGAGGGGTCTGAGTTTTCGGGGTCTGAGTTTTCGGGGTCTGAGTTTTCGGGGTCTGAGTTTTCGGGGTCTGAGTTTTCGTGACACCCAGGCTACTACACTGCATTTTCCATGCAGTCCAACAGATAATAATTGAAATATATATATACATAAGTCTTATATAGTGAAAGTGTCATTGCCCATGTTTGTGAATTGTTTTCCACTTAGCTTTACAACAATGAAGTTCCATGTACTTCAAGCTTTTCTGCTTCAATAACTAGAAAAGATAGGCACACAACAATTACATGCATGTAAGCGACATGTGATTAAAATCATATCATAAGTTCGTGTTGTGTTTCCACTTTGAAGTTCCCTGATGGCAACTGCTCATAAAAACAGAAACACACGTTCAGATCGACTTCTACAGAAAAGCTGATTATAGACAAGAAGAAAGACCCAAGAGAGACATGTACAAAGGTAGATCCAAAACGGCCGAGATCGAGTTTAGTGATGAGCTTACATTCTAAATATCATTGGAGTACAGATCATCAAAAACACTATTTTAAG